>DVQM01001291.1:0-12524 GCA_018231645.1 Heliconius ricini | reverse complement strand
ACCCGTGCCCCAGTCCACGGTAGTGGCGTTGATGATGGACACGGCGTCCGGGTGGTTCCAGTCCGCCGGCTGCTGGTACCGGAGGAACGTGAGCCCCGGCCGCTTATCTAATATTTTGCATTGGTCAGGACTGGTCACTTCAGTACCTGTAGTACCCCACCAGCCCGGATTCTCGGATGGTGTATCTTCTCCACATACTCCGTAATTATCTAAAAACATGGTATATATTAAATATGGTGCCATAAAATTAATAATATTACATTTTACATTACATGAACAAACCTACCATCTTTGTGGTGACATCGTGCATTTTGCACGCACCAGCTACACTGATATAGACCCATTTTAGTACTAACGGAAGTCAGTGGTGTACGGGAGCTATTTTTGTCTAACGGAGGTCCGTGGATGAGACAGGAATGGCAATCACCTAAAGCTGGACAAATTCCGCCACACCTTATCGATTGTAAGTTTGTAGTGCAATTGGATCCAATTGTTCTTCCATAGCATATCTTTAAAGAACAGTTTAAAAAAAATTTAAAATTTGAATAATGCATAATTCAAGCTATCAGCGTACCAGACAAAATATATAACATTCATAAAAACTTTTTTTTTTATTGGAATATGTTTAGCATAAATTTATGAATTGCTTTACTTTAAGACATATATGTGGTAACGTACATCATCAGCAGAGCACCATCCGCATTCAGGATCGGCAAGACACTCTGGTTGGGTGCGATGTCTTGGACACGCAGATTCCGGATCCTTGCTCGTTATACCAGCATGCCAACTAGGTACAACGTACGCCAAGAGGTCTCCTAAACGACAAAGATAATATAAATATAAAAGTAGTTAATTTATACTTAGCGAGAGCATTCTTTGTAATCTCTAATTTACGTTAACTGTTTTTGGAAACGTATCTTCTTTTTTGCCCTTGGCTTTCCACGGCTTTCCTTATCATGAGGTGGCGAGTATTTCGTTAACGTCTATCTTCAGTTATAAGACCTAGGCTGTTCATGTACTTTTGGGCACATGTCAACCAAGTGGTGTGACGTCTGCCCCTATTCTTTATGTTTATAGCTATGAAAAGGCACTTTTACACAACTTAATCATTGTATTTTCTTATGACGTGTCCGTACCATCTGAACCTTAATTCAGATAATTTATAAGTTATTGGAGCAATGTGCAAAGGTGCTTTGAATTTAACTCTTATGTAGTCATTGGATACCCTGTCTTTGAAGGTAACACTCACTTTATTTTCTATTGTTTTTAGAAACTTATATAAGCCATTTCTTAAATTCCAATAATGGAAAACTTTGTTAGTTTTCTTAGATGTTTGTATTTATTTTTAGAATATCTATATTTAAAAACAAAATAATACCGCGTATTTATATAAGCTCTTTAGTGTTTACAAAACGAGGTCATAGTTGATGTTTTTTTATTGTTAGGAAAGCCGTATGTAAATTATCGAACAAGATAGGAGCTTCTGAGTGACCTCAAGGTTAACAACGTTTGTTTAAGATTTTATAGACCTATTTCTATATAACGAATGCATCAGGATTCATGATTCATGAATCGACTTAAAAATCATATAGAACTATTCTAATAAAAATAGTAAATAAAAAACGTTACATAGTATGCTGTAAGCATTCATTTTTAAATAATATTGCAGTCATGTGATTTTTTATTTATGAGCCGCACCTCTTTCGTAAATATCACTATTTACAAACTACTTGATTCTATCAAGTTTTTATCTCATTTCCATTTAACATTTAATGTATCGCCTTTATTAATTTAGTTGGGTTAAAAAATGCCCTTGTCCTATTTATAGAAAAAGTAAGCTATTATATTCTAAGTTGCGTTTTGTTATTATATCTTTAGAACTTCAGTTCAGGTTATATATCGTATAATATTTATATATTCGCATATATATATCAAAATTATCAATCAAAATATTATCGCTTTCTAGCTTGATTACAATCACGCATGTATAGTATTAAATTACGATATATATTTTTTTACGTTAATGTTATTATACATTTAATAATATTGAATCAAAAATAGAAACGTTTGTACTGTTTTGTAGATTTAGTAAAATATTGTAATTGAAGGTAAAAAAAATAGTTCGTAAAGAAACAAATAATTTTAATGAGCGTTGCAAATGAGGCAATAGTTTCTGTGTACTTTAATAATATAATATAATGTATGGAAAGGACAAGCGTGACACTATAATCAAATGTTTCCAAGATTTTCACTTTACATTCTATACATATGCATGCCTTAAGATCGACAAAATACATTTATTTTCAGTTTCACGCTATATCACGCATGACAGCAGGGATGGCGGAGAAAACTCAATGTCAAGACGCTCTGTCCTTCACTTTCTGCTCAAATTCAAATTATTATGTGATGAGACGACATTAATAGTTCTATATTAAGCAAAAGTAAATCTTTCACGTCTTCTGGGAGACCATATTTAGCGGTTTCAACGAAGTATTTTTGTGTTGAGAAATTAAATAACCTCCAAATCCTTTCATGTAAATCAGTGGTTCCCAACCAGTGGTCCGCAGAAGCCTAAATATGGTCCGCGAACGATTTTAATTTTATAACTGGGGATGGTGAGGCAAAGTTTCTGATTAATTATCACAGTTAATTTTTCTTATACCTACATACCATAGTGGTTACTGCTACCAAGAATAATATAAATAAATAAATAAAAATAAAAATTGCTTTATTTCCCAAATCATACAAATATTTCTTTATTGAGACGACTCCAGGAATTAATTATAATATTAATTATAATGTTGGGATGTCTCGCTCTTAACCTAAGGCCAGTAACAGTAATATAAAAGTGGACCTTGATCAAGAAAAAGTTGGGAACCCCTGATGTAAATGTTGCTCGAAGTTAATAACAGTAAAAAATCTATCTATTACATAATAATCTTGTTGTGTGATTACACAATTGTATTAAACATGTAACTTATACTATGTGCTTGTACATGTGAATATATTAGCACATACAATTTACAGAACACCGCGCCGTATAAAGTAAACAATGACCTTGGAGCAACGATCATGAGTTAATTATTATTATATTGTTTTCTTTCATTATCATTCGGTTTTATCTTTAAAAATATATAAAATAACAATTTTATTTTATTTCAGCACTTAAATATGACAAAGATGTAAGTAATTTTATGGAATGTCGTCAAATTAGTAATTTAAAAATAGAATAACCTTTAGATGTATAACAAAATCGTAACGGATCTGTACATGGAAGACGTATAAGGAAACATTTTAAAATATTTAACATAATAGAATCAAAAACATTGACTTTTAAATAAATTATCGGTTTGCCCGCGCGTTTGTTAACACTAATCTCAGAAACGGCGTTACCGATTTTATTGCTATTATATTTAACTTTAAAACTTTCCTTAATATTTAGTGTTTGTTTTAATTGAATGGATTAATAAATAAAAAAATTAGTATAGTAGCAACATTTTTTAAAATTGTATATTTAAAAAAATGTTGCTCAACCAATTGCTATAAATAACCGTTATATTGCATTGACTGAAACTTCAATACAGGTATAGTGAAATTTTACTCTTCCATACAGGTATAGATTTTGTTTTTAAAATGATATTATTATTAAAACTTGCATTACTATTACTACAATAGTAATGCAAATTAGTAAATCACTAATTATTAAGTTCAAGCGGGTGAAGCCGGAAGCGGGTCACTAGTTAAAAATAAAATTAACTAAGCCAAAATTCACTATTTTCAAAACATTTCAAAACATTCGTCATTATTTTTCAAAACATCAGACAATATTGAATATATCCAAAATAGGCATTCAAAAAACAACAGCATAATATCTAAAACAGTAGTTAAACGACAATGGAAATATGCAAATGAGCTGTGCCTAACTACAGGCAAGTTAGCAGTCTTGAATGGCTTCCAATAGGCGCGGGTTCAAGTCTCGCTACGTTAATTTTTTTATACGTTTCCTAAAATTATTTTTCCGTATTGTATATTTTTTTAGTTTCACGTTATATATTCCGCACAAACGTAGGTAAGCAGAGCCTAGTGCCAGACACTTAAGATTTGTTCACTTTTCAAGTCATTGCGCTTTGGGCAGCACTTTGTCTTTTTGACCAGAGCGCGAAAATAAAAATAAATAATTTAACTCGTCTGGTTCGTTTAACGAGCCACACGAGTTAAATTATTTATTTATTTAATAACATTTTAAAAATGTTCCAATTTATTATCTTACCATTGACATTGCCGTGGTAGCCTCCAGCGATGAGGAGAGTTGAGGGCGGTTTCAAGGCTGCCGCGTGTGCAAATACTCCTTGTTTTTTGGGATAATATTTTCTTGTTTTCCCAAGAACATCCAACGGAATCCAAGAATGGCAGCCAAGATGATATAAATACATTTGTCCATCGTAGCAAATCTCCTCTCTATTGTGCCTGTGAGAATACCCCCCAAATACTACTAGATAGTTACCTGGAAATGATAAAGTATATATAATGTATTACATTTGTAAAATAAATATTTAATTGCTATAAAAATTCCAGTATTTAATTTAATTAATCTATATCTATATTTATAGTAAAATCCTAACGGATCGGTGTCTGCACATGGAAGATATATAGGAAATGTTATTGGTGGCATTTAATAACCCAATAGAACCAAAAACAATATTTTTCATTTTTTTTCTATTTGTTATGAGAAAGTTAATCAACAATAATCTAAGAAGCGGCTTAACCGACTCAATTGCAGGTTCACTGTTGTTTTGGTAAGCTTCCTTTACCATTAGTTTTTGTTTTATATTAATAAATAAAAAAGTTATAACATTGTAAAGAACGTTCAACAAAATTGTTATAAATGTTTTTATTAGGTATAGATATTATCGTATCATAGAAAATTAATAATTTTGTACTTGAAGTGGGCAAAGCGGGTGTTGAATATGTTATGTGTTTACTTTACATGAAAACTAAAATACCTAATAATTTATTAAATTAAAAAATAAAAATTAGCTTCACGCTGTATCCCACACGCAGCAGGGTAGGCAGAGGGAACTTAGTGTTAAGACCGTCCGTTTCCAACTTTCTGCCGAATTTCGGAGGCATTGCGTCTTAAGTGGCGGAACTCAACGCCGCGCTTTGCCTCGACACCAGAGCGAAGAAATGTAAATATAAATTTAAGTAAATATTTCATCTCCTCGAGTGGGGATTGAACCCATAACCAGTCGGTTTTACAATTACACTTTATGCCACTGCGCCACGACTGGCCTCAAATAATAATTTACTAATACTATAGATTAATTTTGAGCAATATAACCAGGAACTATAAACTCACAAAATGTTATATCGATTAAAGCACTCGTAAATTTTATATAACAAGTTTTAACTTTATATTGTATAGTTACTATTTGGCCTGACTATTCCTCAACAGATCGTGTTGTCGCTATGGAAAAATAATTTAATAAATAATTATATTCGCATTTTAATTCAAATTTCAAGGTGATAACAATAAGAACAAAAAACCAAACGTAATTTCTCCGAAGTCTCAGACTGTAGGTACGTCTCGAGTATTTTTTTGTATAAATTATGTAAATTACCTATGACAAGCAAAACCAGATCGTTAACAAACATATAAAAAAAAATTGTCAGTGCCCCTATAATGTGAGGATATTACAAAACAAATAACTTTGTATTCATGTGATAATAAAACATATCACGGCAATGACTTTTAACTCTTTTTCCATTGGCAAGGTTAATTAGACGGTGACTTCGCTTATTCATATCCGGAACAAATTGCATCAAACTGGTAAAGATGTAGCAAAGGGGATCCTACCACTACTTATTTTATTATATACTTGGAACAATTTATTCTTCACAAACAAAAAACAACATTATCTAATTTATCTCATTATCTTATCTCATTTTGAATAGAATTCTTAAGTAGTTTTAATAGTTTTGTTGCAATATTTTCGTATTGAAAAAAAAGGAAAGGCCTTAATAAAATCTTCACAGGGCAAAGCTTCATACTACTGATCACAAAAACATAAATAACATATTTATTTAATTTAAGTAATCTTAGAACACAAATTATTTCTATATTATCTAACCGTCCAACTAATAAGTAAATCAAACCTTTTTACTTAAAATATTTATGTAAACAAATAACTACCAATAACAGTGGCGGTGTGGAAGGCTCGCTCGCGCGGAACGTACGTGTCGCGTAAATGAGCGCGAGGATAGTGAATCTCGCTCCAGTGCTTGTAGTCTAGGTCAAAGGCGAACATCCGGTCTGACAGCTTCGAGAACCTAATTATGAAAAAAATATTATTATAAAAACATATTATATCCCCTACAAACTTGGAGTTATGATTTTGCTCGTGATGAAGTTAAATTCACGTGGAATTTGAGGCCATTGTGCATACAAATGTCTTTAAGAGATATAATAATATTATATAATATGTATATGTAGATTTTTTTAGGGAAAACGCGGTATTGCAATACCGCATAACCAATACGCAAGATTAACAAACACGGGCGAACGTGCCAAACCGAATGATACTAGATTCTATCACTAGCTTGTACCACACTACACATTAAATAAATTTTATGTACTCTTTTATTAGAAAGATTTATTACATGCATACTTTTTGAAGACAGAATTTAAGACAGACACATATTATTTGTCTAGTTCTAGTATATACAAACCTAGCGACGCTGGCCACAACGCCGCCATAAATGAGTATGGAGTTAGAGTGCGCGTGGTACACGGCGGTGTGCGCCACCACCCGCACGTCCAGCTCCTTGCCGCCCCGCACTTGGACCCTCTCCCAGGACTCCGTGTTCACTTCGCCCACTTTTATTTTGTATAGACTAAAAATTGTAATGATTGTACGAATAGCAGAGCCGAACTCAAAATTGTAGTGAATTGTTTCATACTGAGTAATATTTTTGTATACTTTAATAATTAATTACCTTACTTTAGTTATAGAGTAAAACATTTGAAACGAAGTAGGCGTGCACATGATCTATCTGAATGAGCCAGTGATTATAGGTTCAAATTCCTTTATTTTGTTTTTGCAAAGCATAGTGATGTGTTTCCCTTAGATACTAGTGCTCATATACATAGGTGAAAATGGAGATCAATAATAGTAATTAAAGTAAAAAAAATCTATAGATTTTAAATACTTATTTAGAAAACGTATAAAAATTTTAAAGTAGGCGCGGGTTTGACGTACGGCGTCCGCACGTTAAAATTTTTATACTTTTCTAACTAAGTATTTTTCTTCCCTAAGTGTGGAAAAACACTTTAAAAATATTAAAAAAGTTCATATCAAGATAAGAAATTTTAAAAAAACTTACCTAGAAGAAAATTCACCTTCAATTGTGCTACCACCAAATAAATATAGCTCATCCTTAACCGCAGTCAATGTATGTCGAGTCAAGCCAGGCGGAACAAACGTGGAGTTAGGAGCTCTCAACGTCCAAGTGTTGGCCAACGCATCATAGTACCACAGCTCAGAAGACAAGCTTCCATCAGATAACTTCCCACCATATAACATAAACCCATTTTTAAAAGCACAAGCAAAGTGGCCGTATCTAGGTTCGGGCTTTGTGTCATTATTAGATTTGAGATTCGAACTGAGGAATTCCGGTCGATCGGTAAATTGCAAGTAGCTTTCAGAGTAAGGCGCGGCGGTCGGCGAGTACATGAGCGGTAGCGTGGTCTTGTCATGGTGCGAAAATGATGTCAAAAGTAAATTGAATAGAGAACTCCGATTCCCTATTTGCCAGCTACCGTCTATATTGCCCTGTGAAATTAATACTTTAAAGATCATATTTAAATTTATTATATGTTAAAATTGTCAATCCACTATAGATATAGGAATACTGGTATTAAGATATATAGTTGCCCACATTCTACCTAATTTTAAAGATATTGCTTGGTAAGCGGCGGAACTCAACAAAGCGCTATGATGTCTTGTTGGCAGAGGGAGGAAAAAAAGTATATGAAATAATTCATTCTCCGAGTGAACATGCAACCCACAACGGCCGCGTTTAGTCAGACGCGGTGCCGCTGAGCGACGTAAACTTATGTTACAATAATCGTAAATTTTAAAAATATTCTCCTATCTCAGGGGTTCCCTTTTCTTGATCAAGGACCACTTTTATATCATTCTTGGTAGCAGGGACCCCTATGCATGTAGGTATAATAAAAATTAACTGTGATAATTAAACAGAAGCTTCGCACACCAACCCCAGTCATAAAATTAAAATCGCTCGCGGACCATATTTAGGCTTCTGCGGACCACTGGTGGTCCGCGGACCACTGGTTGGGAACCACTGTCCTATCTAATGATGTCACGGAACATAAGAATACATATCAGGACATGCCACAGAACCGGACGACTGTACGTCGGTGCGGAGCGTGACGTCACGTGATATATAATTATTTCATTAAAATAAAACTATACACTGCCCTTGATCTTTTATTAACATATATATAATTTCAAAATGTTAAGACGTATTATGGTTAATAATATTATAAAGTACTTTTTGATAAAATAAACAAATTATATAGCCTTTTATAAGTTGGTTAATCTATGAAAGGTTGGATAACCATTCATATATATATGTATATATATAGTACATACTCACCTTGGTAAATAACGTTAATAATGACTTATCAATCTCTTCATTTGTAGGATAACGACGTAATACTTTTCCGTTTTCGTCATACCACTGACTAGAAGAAAATCTGCAGGACAATATCAACACAAGGAAATATGTCAGCGGTGGTAATTATGCGACCTTATTATTGTTTTGTTGTAATTATTATAATCTTTTAAGTATATAACAATCTAAGAGTATTAACTTTAAATTATTTTCAATTTCATGATATTCCAATATAATATACATTCTTGGAGTATCATAATTTTATTTTATATTTTGAGATAAACAAGTTCATAAAATTCTTTTAGCTTAAATAGAGTTCAATATCAAAAGAAAGACTAAAATATTAAACACTACTGCAAACATAAAATGTAAGCAATTGAAATTCTCAAAGAACTTATTTTTCTTTTATTATCACTTTATTTGTACAATTTAATATTTAAATAAAGAAAATAAAAAAGTTGAGAAAAAATAATATAATAAACACAAATTGAAATTTTAAATAACATCACCTTTTATTTGTATTAAATTTTAGATAATAAAGAAATGATTTCAGATCTTACCTATAAATTTCTAATAATCCTAATACTCTATTCAAATCATATCCTCCAAATATATAGAGGGAGTCAGTCTGGTTAACATAGACTGCAGAGTGAGCTGCCCTCTTTGTCATACCACTTTCTGTGTGAGAGAGCCAGTGCCAGCTGTTGCCCTCTTTGTCAGTGCTTTTTAAAGAACATGATTCACCAGAATATCTAAAATATTTTTTATTGAATGTAATTTTTAACATATGAAAAAATGTGAATGATTCATTTTGTAGTTTTAGCATAGAAACACAGACATAGGGACCTATTTTTAAGACAGTCTGTTCAAAACTTTACACTCAATTTTAAAGATTATTTTTTGAGTGTATGAACTCAATGCCTTCTTGGTCATTGGTCGAGATTGGTTTTCTTAGCAGAGCATGGAAATGAAAATAACTATTTGTCTAAGCAGGAATCAAAATCACAAATGTTTACATACAATGCCAATGCAGCAAATGGGCTCATAATTTTGATACATTTAAAGTTATAAAAAAACAGAGTAAATAGATTCAGTAATCTACACTTACCCTTTTTTACATAAACATCTGTCTCCTTTACACTGTCCATTGCCAGAGCATCCATTGGGGCAAAGCTCAACACTACAATCTGGTCCTCCCCAAGTCCCCACACAAAAACACTTATTTGACATGCACAATCCTCGACCAGTGCAATTATTTGGACAATTGTGAATTGCATATGATGCTCTGAATCCATCTAACACATAATTGGTGTCACTATAGAGTAATATTAACATCTAAAAGAAATATTGTATTTTAATAATTTTATTGATTTGCAATTCAGAATGGTAGATAAATATAATATTAGGTCTTTTACTTACATATCCACTTGAAGCAGTAACATTCTGTGGTTCAGTTTTACCACTAAAACTTCCCAATAAAGGAGAATCAAAAGAATCACCATCATACACAAAAACATAGTCATAAGAACATTCTGTACCCATACGAAGAAAACTTAATGTTATGTATTGACTCTTATTTGCAGCTTTAATGAGCCATTCACAATGAGAGTCCTAGAAAAAAATAATTATTGTAACAACATTTTTTTTTTTTAAAACAAATTACGAAAGTTTTTATAAACTAACTTGTGTATAATTAGAATTACTGGGGCCATCGGTAATTATTCCACTTGGTTCTGTGAAAACTCTACGAGTCTTGTCGCAAGGCGCTATAGACGCAGTGCACAGCACAGCTAGGCAAGTCCAGCTGAGAACTACTAAACTTGCACCTTTCTCCCGAATGCGTGGATAAAACATGCCTCTTCCAATTTTTTGCAAAACATAAGTCGAATATCAGAGCCATATAATCGCGAAATTACGACTAATATTACTAAAATGTTAAATAAACAACACTCATTTAAATGACATGTACTTCAAGGCTAACAAGTATAAAATACAGATATTTAATAAGCGACTTAAAAAATATTAAAATTATAAAAAAAAGTATTGCTATTGTTGAGAATTAAGTTATACTTCTATTATTAATGACATTTTAATACTTTCTAACGAGTTTTCCACAAACAAACAATCAAATCCATCACTGTATTTTGACATTTGTGATTTGAGACTTAGGCACACGTTTTTTATTTTTAATCTATGATGTTTGGCGATGATCGTAAATTAAAATGCCTTAAAAACTTAAGATAATTGATTACATATTATACATCATAATTACTGTTGCCTTAAATTTGAACTATTAAAAATTTTATAAATTCTGTAAATACTGGAAAAAAAATTGTTAAAGTATGGACAAGTTTACTTCATGAATTAACTTTGACATAGATGGCGCTTTCTTATTAGATATTAATGTTTCGTTTTATAGAAAGCACTGAAAGCAGAGTAAAAAGTTTTTTGATAGAAAGTAAGACTTGGTATTGAAATTAGTAATTAATACTGAATGAATATGGTAAACATTTAAATTGTTACAATTTTGAATAGCATTCAAGTTTTATTTGAACACTTTTAATTTCCGTGTGATCTTACATGATTTATCTTTTATTTGTTAATTTTAGAATATACAATTTTATAAAAAAATAAATTCCAGCTTGTAATTATGGAAGATTGCTATTGATTGATAAAACTATACTACACTTGGCCTGGCAATATTAAATTTAGTAGGATTTATTAAAATTGTATTAAATTGAATTTACAGATTTAAAAAGTCATCTTTACGATTATCTGAAAAAAAAATCAGTTTCACGGTGTATCCCGCAGACAGCAGGGTAGGCAAAGGGAACCTACTGTTAAAACCGTTTCCCACATTCCGCCGAATTCTGGAGGCATTGCGTGTTGAGTGCAGGAACTCAACGCCGCTCCTTGCCGCGACACATGCATTTCTTCAAGTGGGGATCGAGTCCACGACCAGTCGATTTTAGTCACATTTTTTATCCCTGCGCCACAACTGGCCCCATTGCTGGCCTGCTGGCCTGGGCGGTTATCTAAATAGATGAAAATAAAATCTATAGGTACATATACTCATATTGTTCATACATAGAGTAAAATTATAACTGATTAGTATTGATACATGGAGGATATGTATATATAAGAATAAATGTTATTCGGACGTTTAATAATGTTATAGAAGTTAGAATTCAAAACAATGTTTTTTTTAAATGTTTATCTGTTTGTGTGTGCGTTTTTAATCTAATCTAAGAAACGGTTCTTCCGATTCAAATGCAGTTCTCACTATATATAGTGCAGCATATAGGAAAAAGAAAATATTTTAAACCCAATAAAATATTTTATACAAAAAAAATTAAGATTCGTCTACAATTTAGGCGTAGGATTTTTTTTCATTTTACAATTTTTATCCATACGATGTTGCATGTAACACAGTTACGACTAGATACCAATATTGTAAACACCAACTATTGGAAAAATAAATAAACCTAAATAACTACCAATACCTACGACTCGATTTCTTGAAGTTGTCGCTTTGTTAAGTTAATGCTTGTGTGCGTCATTCTTAACAAATGAGGTTTTATTTTACAACTAGCAGCCCGCGGAAACAACATAATTATTGATTTAATAAACAGAACTGATTGATAGCTATAATGACTTCTAATGTTATTTTTTTATTACATTATCGTAATTTTTATAAGAATTTTTGATTGTTTTGAATTAAAAAATATATTTGATATTTATAAAATATATATAAAGCTAATTATTTATCATACGTATATATTTTTGTAACATTACGTTCTTTTTATTTATGTTATGTAAGTCTCATC
>DVQM01001290.1:0-12524 GCA_018231645.1 Heliconius ricini | reverse complement strand
GAGGCAAACTACGTCATACTAGCAAGCTTAAATTTTACATATATTATTTATGGTATTATTTCGAGACCCATTATAAGCAGCCAGACCAATCCGATGGGCCATTCATCCTCCCAGACGCGGTAAGTCTTCCGTGGGAGTGAGGAAACAATACTCTATATAATCTGTGATCGTGCTGTCAATATTGTCAAGACGAAACTAAACTACAACTAACTAAACATATAAACGTAATAAAACGATAAACGACATTCTAGTTACGTGGTAAAAGTAAATTCTTCGAGGGGTTCGTATTTATCATGTGAAAAGATAATAGTAAAATGTAAATGCGAAGTGATTAAGTAATCATTAAACACGTTAGCGAAATAGCTGTTTAATGTTACCAAGGTTTCTCTATATTAATTCAAATTGCCTTTTAATGTTATTTAAATGCTCTCTTGAAAGTAACTTGTATAACTTTGCAAAGTTTAAGTAAACATTGTAATCCGTTATCGTTTGTTAAAATATATATATATATGTCTAGCAGATTATAATAAAATTTCAATATTTTTATCTAAATGCACCCTCCATGTTATTTATGTGTGGTAGGCGCTAAACAAGAGCGAGAAGAATTCAACGACAAATTAACTGTTACGCTCGCCACCTTTGTATATTTGGGAAGTATAAGTTGTTTTTTTACTTCGGCTGTAACTTAAATCTAAGTGTATACGTATGGCATTTCGTAATGCTAACAGAGTTAATAACCTCAAAATGAATTCCGTCATGAAAAATTGATAATCCAGTCACAAAAGACAAAAATATATAATTAGTGGATATTTCTAACAAAGTGCAGAACTTTGTCTAAACGTTTAAAACGTCAAAGTAAACAAAAGATAGTTTTGTATTTTCCCATGTAACAAAAAGCCTTATTAAAATGAAGTAGGCTTGAAGACTATCTAGTGCTCTTTCATGCTTGGCTCGTCTGTGTCAGCTGCCATCTCCTAATGAGCACCAGCCACTATTGTGTATCGTTAAAAGGCTATTCTTTCTTCCATTGTTGTAATGACGAAAAGTTTTAATTATATTTCTAGTTTTTAGGGTTCCGTATCTCAAAAGGAAAAATGGAACCCTTAGCACAGCCTGTCAAGAACCCTTTTTCTCTGGAACACGTGTGGTATCAAGTTAAAATTTATAGCAAATTTTCAGGTCTACTGTCCATTAAAGCTGTGAAAAAACAATTTTTCTAAAAAATAAAAAAAAATCTATATTAATAATTTCTAAACCAACGCAATCAAAAGATACGGCCGTTTATGCCGCAAATTTTCGAAACCTGCACCTTCTCACCTTTTTCCTCATAAGGGTAGGCAAAGGGAATCTACATTAGATTCCCTTCCCCACAAGACATTCGGTTCCGTAACTCAGAGTCGTACTTTCTCTACTGAAGGTCGAATCTACTACCGTCGCAACTGTTAGACGCTGTTCCGCCATGTCGTCGTTTTTGTAACTTATTTAAACATACTATTATTATATCCTAATACATATTTCTTAGTCGTATCTTCCATGTTATCTAACTACAATTTTAAATTCTACTTAAAACATAATAATTTCTTCTGCCTGTAAAATATAAAAAAGGTCGTTTAGTTTTTTTAATATTACAAAGCCTTACACTTAAACATATTGTAGATTTAATATTGAAGTCATGCATGGCCATTATCAATTACAGTTACGGCGTTAATCCAAGTTATATCTCACACAGATAACATTTTAACTATATTTATTTTAATATAAGCATACTTTGTTAATTAACAAAACACGAGAAGCTTCGTAATCTAGAAATAGTACTATACTTTTATAACAAAACGCAATATTCTTTATTCCAATTTCCAAACACTTTAACAAGCATTTTTGTTTGTTTTAACACTACGTTACGTCTGCCTAATCCGCTTTATATGTCTATATTATTATATACGACACTGGTAATTTAAAGTGAAAGAGTAGTTACTATCCAGCAGTGTTCAGTTGCCGTGAATTCAGGTCGATGCGTGGTAGATGGTGGTTTCGATACCACGCTTTCATCTTAGGCAAGGCGAGATAAGCACTTGTAAGGTCAGTGAAAATGTTTACCCACTAAAACTTATTTTATCTTTAACACCCGCTTAATACTAGTAAATAGTTAATCCTTTCTTCTTTTTTATTTTTTTTTCTTTCGCGCTGTATCCCACACGTAACAAGGTGCGCAGAGGGAACCTAGTTTTAAGGTAATCCGTTCTCTTTCCGTTGAATGCTGAAGGAATTTCGTGTTGAATGGCGGAACTCAAAGCCGTACGCCTTGCGAAATCGGCTTCATATTCCTTAATATTTAATTCTTGATAGAAATATCATCGAGGCTTTGTTCCTACATAATAGAATCTTACCACTAGCAATTTTAACGAAATTGGACATTTCATTTTATTATAGATATCCTGTATACAACAACATAAATAAATTGACACAGTAATTGGCTTGCTGCAACGCAAAGCGGTCAGGGACGCACCACAACAGCTAGATTGTGAATAACGTTCGCCGGGGCCACTATTACCCTTATACAACGGCTGATTACTTTAAAATAGACGTATGAGTTTATACTGTCGTAACTTTAGCTATTTTATAGGTATATTTGAAAAATATATTTTCAAAAATATATAGGTATATTTGTTGGCGTATCGGCACTGCATTTGACTGTAAACGTGAGGTTGGGGTTGATTCCTACTGGAGAAAATTAATTATATTTTTCTTACTCTCTAGTAACAGGGAAAAGTGCAGCGTTGAGTTGCACCACTCAATATGCAATGTCTCAATAACTTGACGCTCTCTCTCTGCTTAAGTGCTTACCCTACTATGTTTGTAATAAAGCATGAAGCTAAAAATAAAATAAAATAAATAAATCGGCTTCACGCTGTATCCCGCACACAGCAGAATAGGCAGAGAGAACCTAGTGTTACGACACTCCGTTCACCATTTTCTGCCGAATTCTGGAGCTATTGCGTGTTGAGTGGCAGAAGCCTCAAAGCCGCGCTCTGCCTCGACACCAGAGCGAAGAAATGGACATATAAATTTAAGTAAATATTTCATCTCCTCGAAGGGGGATCGAACCCACAACCAGTCGGGCTTACAGTCACACTTTGTGCCGCTGTGCCACGACTGGAAAAGCTAAAAAGAGTATAAAATTATTAATTTTGACTTACTTATGTTTAACAAATTTACCACTTTGACCGACAGAATTAAAGTATAAATATTATAATCTTTTATATCCAATTCCACAAATTAAATATTACTATATATTTATACCTACCTAAATTTCAATTGGTTCTTTTGATTATGAACACAAAGTATCATTTGAAAAATGTAGGTGGTGATATTGCGTGATAAAATTTTCAATGAAGAACGTTAAATCTTGTTCCTTATATGGCATCGAGTATGCAATTAAGTGCGTCAGTGCATATAGATTACCTTCCGGTAGCTGACGTTAATATACAAAGTTGTGTTGGTAGTTTTTATTATCATAATATGCTTTTAGTTTTCTTAGACTAGTGTCTCTAAGACGCAAAATTAAACATATATATAGAAATAGTGAAGTTTTTTTGGTAATATTGGATATAAAAAATATTATCTCCCTTATATTTTTGTAATAGAGGGGAAACGATGCTGTCCTAAGTGACCCACCGGCATTGCCTGTAAATGGAAATGCGATGGTTGTAAGGTTGATTCCTACTTGGAGAAATAAACTATTTTCATTTCCTCGTCATACGTTTTAGATAAAGTGCGGCGTTGAGTTGCGCTACTCAACATCGACAACATCTTTAGTAGTAACTTAATATGTTATTTATGCAGAGAAAACATAAATAGTAGATATAACAAAAATAATATCTATAATTATTGTTACATTTTCCTACATTTTATATAATTTGAACCCACAACCACGGCTTACAATCAGCCAACGAGACATTCCAATTGCCCGCCGCGTGACGTTAACTAGCTTATCTTCCATGGTATTTATTATACACTTTTTATTTCTAATACATTTTAAAGTTTGATGTTGGCTCGTATTTCATTAAGGAATCTAGGTTACGGCTATCAAAGAAGCATAATGTATGAGAGCGCTAAAATAAAATAAAAACGTCTCAGTAAAAGTTCTTAGTTCACACTTAAAGGAGATTTATACAGACGTACCTGCTCTGGTAATTTGAAAAGTGTGAATTACTTTTGAATAAATTCAGGTTAAGCTGAAGTAGTACGCCGGGTTATTCGAGAAGTTAACTTTGAAAAGGCAGTTTAAAAGAATTTACGATATAATATAATTCACTTAGTACTGCTGTAATATTTAATATTTTTTTAAGTAAATCGAAAAAAATATATATATTTTAACGTTTTTATATTTTAGATCTTAAGTTTTAATTATAAATGCTGATGAATAAATGAAGAATAATAGTATTTTGTTAAATCCAATTAAAAAGCAAATGTGATATAAGGTATTTAATGAAAAATCTAATTACATCAAATCAGCTTCGCGCTGAGCTCACAAAGCAGGGTAGGTAGAGGGAACCTAGTGTTTAGACACTCCGGTCCACATGACATCACACATCTATGTTTCACATCTCAGTCACACGCTTGTGCCACAGCCACACAGCCTCAAATATATTTTTTTTAAGTATATTAGACTAAGTCCTGTTAGTTTCCTACTAATACTATAACTAAACTGCTAACACTACTACTACACTATTAGGTTCCTACATAGTGGGATGGATAAGGGGACCTGTTGTTTTGATACTCCATTCTTAACTTTTCGCTCAGTTTTCGACTGTTGAGTGGCGGAACTCAACAAAACGCTTTGTTAGCAGAGCCGAAAAATAAAATAATGAAAAATAAACAATTTTAAGCTTGGACGCCGAACCCATAGCTACAACGCATCCTACAGAGCAACAACAAATTAATGTTTTATAAAATGTTTTGACAAATTGAAATTTTGTCTTAAATTAACTTTACCTGCATTTTTTAATGTCTAAACTACTAAGGTATTGTAATAGCAAAATATGATAGATTTACCTATCTAGCTCCAATCCACTCGCTGAAATATCCAAGCTTTCATCCCTATTGTAAATTCAATACCTGTACTACCGTCAGCCGTTCATCGAGTTGCCATAATTTATTCCTTGACATGAAACCTCGTTCATATAAAGAAGTTAAGAAAACGTGGTTTTTTGAAAAAATATTGTGGCAATATTTCAAATATTTTTTGCCCTTTTAAATTCCTTTTTTGTATCATTGCATAATATCTGTGGTATTTTCGCAGTTGGTGTACAAGTATAAAAGTTTCATAAATTTAAGATGGCGTGAATTTTAACTATGAATATAATTCTATTAAAAACTCATAATTATAGTTTTTGCGATGTAACAATAATAAACAATTTTCCGATTTTTTTTCTTTATTTATATTGAAAATTCTCTCTTCTTACTGAATTTTGTCATTCTAAGTCAACAAGAAGGATCCTATAGATTTTGATTACGCGGCGAATTTTATACCCTTTCTTTTCTTTTTCATTGTTGTTAATTTAGAAGTTTAATTTACCTTGTGCTCCAAGGGACTGTGGACAATTGACATTAATCTTAGTCTTTTACTTGCCGGACAACACAGTGATATTATATTATACCTATAACAATCCTTTTTTCTTTTGGAAAACGAAACCTGCAATACAAAACTGTAGATATATATACGTAACAATCTAATCATTCAGATTTTTTTTATTTCAATGCAAGGTTTCAAATGAATCAATGCCGTGCGTGTGCTTGATTCTTTTATATCTTTATTATCCTATTGTTTTTCTGTTTCTTTGTTTAGAAGGATGATAATTGTTATTAAATAAAAGAGGCATAATTCCCAAGATTAATCTCGAGATCTAATGATATGGTCGTTTGGTTAGACGTGAAAATGATAGTATGAATAAGATATAAACAAAGAGGCTGGAAAAGGGCTGTAAAGGTAATGTTTGGTATTGTGAGCAATGTAGGTTCTGCTATATTATAAATGTTGATATTGTGGTAGCATTTAATACTATTTATTGTAAATATTAGGTACAAGTACTAGGTGGCGCTGGGGCACAAAGTGTGACTGTATAAGCGACTGATTTTGGGTTCGATCCCCACTCAAAGAAATTAAATATTTATTTAAATGTATGTTTCTGTATCTTCGTCTCTAGTGTTTCTGGTGTCTAGGCAAAGCGCGGCGTTGAATTCCTCCGCTCAACACGCAATGTCTGCAGAATTCGGCAGAAAGTGGGAAACGGAGTGTCTTAACACTAACGGGATACAGCGTGAAGCTTAATTTTAATTTTAATTTGACTTATTAACATAGATATAAAAGCGAATATATACAATTATTTTCATAATTAATATTCACATTTATAAATTTAAATGTATGAAATCGCTTACATAAGGACTCGTGCGATTGAACTTCAATTAGGAATTACTTTCCGCACGAGTTTATATTTTTATTTAGACCTAAAAGTGCGATGTTTGGATTTTTTCCTTATAAAGATTTGTTTTTCCTATTGTCACGACGACATGCGTGGGGTGTTTGGTTCATACAAATGAACTTGGCCCCAGTGTCACAAGGTCTGACTGGTATGACAACGTGGCAGTCTTTTTTGTATATATTTTTCTTATTTTTTTTTGAGCGTCACGTTGTATTCAGCATAAAGCAATATAGAAAGAGGAAACTTAAGGTAATTTAAAAAGACGGAATCCTTTATAATTAAATACTATTTTTTGTAAATAAATCGAAATAAATAAATATTAAGGGAAGATGACCAAAACATAGTAGTAAAAAATTAATTTAAATACGTAAACCCTAAACAAGCGACCACAAACAGACATAAATTAAAAAAAATATTTTACATTGATTAATGCAGCTAATAATATTTTTTCTCATGTATCTCTCTCTATATATATACAGCGATCAGTTACATTTTCATTATATGTTTTGATGTAGACGTTATAGTATATGTATATATACGCATAAATAAAAAAAAAATGTATGTGGAGCAGTTTGCTCACACTTCCCTTGTGCTATTTCTCACATTTGTATGCAAACTTGGTAGGTCGCTCGAGCTAATAATAATCTACTTCTCGCCATTATCGTGAACTAAGATTGATTGCTACAGATTACGTAAAACTGGTTAATTGCTTATAAATACTGCTGATTTTGTTGCAAAAGTACACAGCTATATCTATTGTATTGTGATTTAAAGTATATAATTTTAAGTTTTAGAGTAGCATTCTATGTTTTTGAGGCCTTGAAGAGGGGATTTTTGTAATTGTAATTACAATCAATAATTACAATTATAAAATTGTGACAGTGAAACTGTTATATGATTAACAAAATCACGTATATACCAGTATATTATACTTTTTTGCAGCTACAGCTCCACGTTGTGAAAAATATGAATAGATATTAATATAATTCATTCCCCTGTGTGGGGATCGAACCCACAACCGTCGCGTTACTGTCACACGCTTGTGTCCCTGTGCCACGACGGCCCTGGTACGTACATAATTAAATAATTTAATAAAAGCTATAATATCTACATTATATTTAAATAAAAACTGTAATAAAGACGATTAGCAAAATGTGAATTAATACTATTTATTGTGAATTAATTCAGATTCGCTTAATGTAAATAACAATTTTAATAAAAGCTTATGGAATGAAAGCTACATGTATATTGCCTTGTGTTAGTTGTTCCCTTTTTACCGTAGTTCTTTAATATTATTATTCTATCGCCCCGTTACGCTTATATGAATCTGTTTTATAAAAAACATAGTGTAGTGCATATTGCTAATTAAACAACATATGAGGATTGTTTACGTAAGGCCAGTCGTGATGCAGGGGCACAAGCGTGCGGCTGTAAACGCAAAAGGTTGTGGGTTCTATTTCAACTAAAAGAAATTACTATTTAATTTCCTCACTCTTATAACGAGGCAAAGCGCGGCAATCACCACTCAATACGCAATGCCTCCAGAATTCGACAGAAAGTGGGGAACGGAAGTGTTGCAATAGGTACGGGGTGTCTTATCCATTTTCTCAGGTTCCCTCTACCTACCCTGCTACGACCGGGATACAAAGTAAGGCCAATAAAAAAAGTTACTTAGGACTCTTTATCAATTGACATCATTATTGTAATGATACTAATATCAGTTCAATTATTTTAGGTCTTATAAAAGAACTTCATTTTACTTTCCTAATATTCAAACAAAAAATAAGAAATATTAATTCTAAATCCCATAAACTCATTGTCCAATAATAAGTTCTTTGATTTTCACGATTATTACACATTTTAAATAAAACTGTTTTAACCGGATTAATCGCGTATCGGTTAAAATAGTTTCATTGTCCAATCTTAACCTTAAAAAAAGGTTATTTTTATATAATACGATAATATAGTCGTTACGCGGCTTCGAAAGCAATATTTGCAGGTGTTTCTTTCTAAGCGGAGAGGTACTCTAATATAATGAAGTAAATTGAAAGATTTAATTGTGGTCCAATAAGATATTTGGTTATGTTGTGCACATTAAAATTCCGTAAAGCATTAGCATAGTGTGTGCATTTGGTTATCTTTAGATACTCATTCAGAAAAAATAAATTTGGAAAATCCTTTTAAAATATTTAACTATTTTAGAAATACATATCACGTGTTGAGCGGTGAATTTTAATGAGTTATTTTAACGACTTCGCAATTTGTTCATACTCACAATCTTAAATGTATTAAAAGTTGCTTGCTACGTCACAAACTCAAATACAATCCACGCCATCTGGATACGTGGCACTCCACTACTTCGGTTTCGTAGGTAACTTCCTTCCACGCGCCAAGCAACTGTAGAATCGACTACTTGCTGCAGTGTTTCCAGGTTAATACGACATGGTATACCATCAAAAAACGCGTCTATTTCTACCTTTAGGACCGGCAACGAAATGTAGCTCCTCAAGTCCTACATGAGATCATGGGCGGCGGTGATCACTTGCTATCAGGTGACCCGGGCGCTCGTTCGCCTTGTCATTTCCATTAGAAAAGATATCATTTTAAAAATATTATACAGCAATCTGTTTGCTCAAGGTCAATATGACTTAAAAAGACTAACAGAATATCCTAAAAATATGATCCAATTAAACATTAGTTTAAACATTACTTTTAAAGTTGTTATATCTATATGTAGGTACATATACATATATGTAGGTACATAATCCATATCAATTACACTTAACCTTCCTTTATTGTTATAAAAATAACCACCTGGTATCCAATATCGTGCTACAATTATTTCCGCAAGATAATTACTTCTATTTTGTTTATCAACGAAGCTAACACTGGGAGTCTGCTGTGGTATTTTATATTTTTAAGCACTGTTCCAATTAAAAATTAGGTATTCTTACCTTTAACACATTTTTTTGAAAAATTCATTACGTTTTTCAAAATTTCTCTCAATTTCAAAATCTAACATTGTTAGTGGCACAGTTGAGAGTATAATTTATGGTTGTGTACCTTCACACGGAAAATTATTTTTATTTATAATATGTTCTTTACTCCGAAGTAAAGATGGGCTACTAAATAGTACAAAGATCGTATTGGCTACTAACTGATATTAAGTAAATTCAATTCAAAGCTGTAAAAGGTTGGTTATATATAATTAACCTAGTCAAACAACTTATCAAAAATAAACAAAAATAATAAAAGTTTCAGTTGAATCAGGCTTTATTGGCAAACAGATTGACTCCAATTGAAATATCAATCCCATCAAAAAAGGTTCTCTATGTTTATGTTAGCCGTTAGGACAGCCTATAAAAATACAACTACGCCTGCGTACTAAAATCGACTGACCCTTTGTATATTTCCAGACTATACAATAGCTATAGTATTGTATTGAATTGTAAAAAAAGGTATATGATATATTTTTATTTTACCTTTTACATAAAATACTACAATTTTCATCTTCGTCACTTTGAGAATTTTTAAACAGGAAAACTAGAATACGAACTATTTTTAAAAATAAATTGGTATATACACCAGTAATCTAGCACCTCACTTAGTCAGGTCAAATATCAATATTTTTTTTTATCTGGCTTAATAAAAAAGAGAAAAATCTACCTTTTTGTTAGTAAAATTGTTATTTTTACACGCTTTTATAAGCGTGACTTATTCAAGTAAGAAAATCTTGTAACGCTATTTTGGCACACTTCTTGCCTTCCAGTTTTATTGAATAATTTGTGTGTGTGTCTTACACATGTGGAGATTTGATAACAATAAAATGTTTTTATACCACCAATCTGATGACTATCAGGAATAAATTGACAAAATTTTAGGATATTTCTTTGTTTCTTTTAGCTATTTTATGATGTTTTAAATTGTACACAGATATTCGATATAATCAATCAATAAGAATAACTAAAGAAAGTCAATAAATCAATAAGTACTTATTGATTCTAATGTCCGTGTGATTCTAATTCTAATGTTATGAAATAATGTATAAAAAGAATAGTAAACCTTTGAG
The DNA here is from genome assembly GCA_018231645.1 of Heliconius ricini. NCBI lineage: Eukaryota > Metazoa > Arthropoda > Insecta > Lepidoptera > Nymphalidae > Heliconius > Heliconius ricini. The sequence continues at coordinate 1,973 of DVQM01001290.1, read as the reverse complement.
TCTAACCTTGACCTTTCGCCAGATCAAGCGCGCGCGCGGAAGGCTTGCAATGTAACTAATTAACTACGATTTGCCATGGCTTACCACACTTTGCTTACATAAAAAGTGTACTGGAAAATCAGATTTAACTCCTTCATCCATTGGACCATATCGCGAAGTTGATTTCAATTTTCTGTCAAAGTGAAGTTTCTTCATAGAGTCTTCAATGAGGTGTATATTTTATTACGTTTTTCTCTATAGAGAATGAAAAGTATTGCACTATCGTAAGGCAAAAAGTAATAAAGATTATTTTTCATTGTTAAACTTACACATTATATTTGAGCATCTCATGTTTTGAACACTTTATATCTTCTGTGACTCTATATCCCCTAAAGAATAGTATGGTTAGTATATGTTAGAGTCATATGAGTCATGTCACTCTATAAAGAGACATAAGCTATGTTATGCAACAAAATTAAAAATTACTTATCTATATACATACATATAAACATATAAACGCAATTACATTCATAAAAAAGACTATTTAATTCTAAAATTAAATATTTACCTCCCAAGTTTCCATCCAAGTGGAATTTAAATCCATAAAAACTGCGGTCAATCAAACAGGTCATAGGTACACGACCATTGCATCTATATAATATAGGTTGTTTTTTCTATAGCTTCAGTCTTCATACTACACCTTGTATGCTTAGCTAGTGTTAAAACACTCCGCTTACCGACCAAATTTGAGAAATTTAATGTTGACTAGTCTGGACTGACCGGACGCTAAATCGAATTTGACCAGAACATAAAAAGAAATAAAAATAAAGCGTTTAGACTCGGACACAATCCCAACTCATGAGTAACAGCACATAGCACCCGAGTAATCCCATTATTGCTAAAGAATTAACTTGGGTAAAGACAAACAAAAGGACGCAACTCATGTATTCAGAAAATTTTATTAAAGCTTAGAAAAAACTCATCCGTCCGAGCCAAGTTAAAACAGTATTATCTGTTTGTGGATACATAAAAATTCTTATTCTAATAGGATCTCTATTATGGTGAACCCTTATTGTACCTACGACGGAAGTAGCCATGTTATGTTAAATAGCTTTTTTAGAATTTCGATTATATCGTAAAAAAACGCGTATTTGACTAAAAAGAATAAAATTTAATAGGGTATTTCGGGTATACCTAAAATTATTAAATTTCACAGCTAGCATCTGCAGGTAGTAAGTACTAGTTTAGATAAAAATTTGAAACTATACATTTGTGGTTAAATCCAAAAAAAAATAATAGGCTTAAAAGAAGGACAAAATTTGGTATTATAGCCGTTAGTTCAAGTGATGTATCAGTTGAAAGAAGCGGCTAAGCTAAACTTGAATTTCAGAAAAAGTTCTAAACCTCACACCTACAGAACCGTCAGCAGGAGAGCCCGACTCTTACTTGTCCGGTTTTTGTTTTTTTTGACATGGCAATGCGCGGTATTCGGCTGGCCACTGGCAGTGCCACGTATCTCTACTATTAAAAGAAGTCAACTTACCCTGCTCAAGCTATGAAAGATAAATAAAGGATAGGGCTAAAAATATAATTCTATTTTAAGTATTGAATTTTTCCTTTATTTAAAACTGTTAATTATTTCTTTACCACTTTGATATCCGTAGTATATTATTTTTTATAGTTTGACCTTTCTAAATACCGATTGGTTCCTGTCTCTACATTATTGGTCATGAACGCAAATCTCGTTCCGTAGAAATGTTATCGCTTGCTTTATAAGTGCACATCGTTGCCTATATGTACATCAACTATATTTTAAAAATGCGGAACGAATATTAAAATTATTTGTCTTAATTTGTATAGTTATTAAGATTATTTGTGTTTTTACAAAAAAGAGTGCCTTTAAATTCACCGTGCATACTGCATTTACCAGGAAGGGCAGAGTATCTTATTGTTAAGACACTTCTACTAGTGCCCAAATATATAGGCCCTATTTT
>DVQM01001289.1:0-12527 GCA_018231645.1 Heliconius ricini | reverse complement strand
CGAACCCACAACCAGTCGGTTTTACAGTCACACTTTGTGCCACTGCGCCATGACTGGCCTTAACTTTTATAATACAGATAGATTAACTTTAAGCCACTCGCGGCTTCGCCCGCATACTTTCAATAATACTTTTATTAAGCTGCATTTAGCAACAGATAGGTACATTCTACCATGCACAACTTGTTTCCATAATTCTGAGAAAGTGCAAAGATTACGTAGCTGTATTATCTCGAAAAGTATATTTCCAAATTATATATAGTAAAAGCCAAAGCTTATCTTCATCAAATTTTGTTGATTGAAATTTTAACATGTATGTCAAATCGGTGAAATATCCACCTTATCATTTTCAACTATTTTTTATCACAAAATGTCTCATTGTCTTATTTTTAAGAGATATATATACCTACGGTGTCACGAACTTTTAAAAACTACTAAAATAGAATATTTCTGCCATACAATGTACTGAAATAATATAAAATTATTTTTCCAGAGCACGCACAATGGCTTTCCTTTTATTCTTTTCCGATCGCTTTCCTATAGTTATTTAGTTAACTAAGACCTAATGTTATATAGCTTACAGCGCTCGTAACAGTGAGGAGCTTTCATACAAAAGTTTATTATATAAGTTTTTAACTATGATAATGTAATGAAAATGCCCGCTTGTAGTAGTGCGACGTTTGTTTTGTAGCTCTGAACTCAATGTCTCGAATTTAGGTAGAAAGCAATGTATTGACACTAAGTTTTCTCCGCAGAGCGCTAAAACTTAGTGTCATCTACATATTTTTCTCTGTCGGATAAAAAAATAATTACACGTCAAGATGAAGAGCTCAAGTGTAAACATTGCATTGTAAATTTATGAATGGTGTTACATTCGTCAAGGGCTTACGTCGGGATACCATAAGCTATACAATCTATGTATATGACGGTCCGTAATTTTATTTTTTGGCAAATAATTTCGTTTACTTAAAAAATCTGTAACTGTAACATCGACTAGTTGCAGGTTCGATTCCCACCAAAGGGGCAAAACGCAACCTCCAGAATTCGGCGAAAAGTGTAGAAATATGTGTCTTAACATTAGGTGCCCTCTGCCTACCCTGCTGTGTGCGTGATACAGCGTGAAGCTGATTTATTTGTTTTTTTTTTATTTATTGTTTTTGTTTTTTTTATGTATTCTGCATAAAGCAGGGTAGGCAGAGGGAACTTAGTGGTAATATTTTTACACTTTTCGCTGAATTTTTCGAGGTATTGTGTGTTAAGTGACGGAACTAAACGTTGTCCTTGGTGCTAGAGCAAATAAATGAGTTTCATACACTTATTATTTATTAAATATATGTATAGTAAATATCTTCTTTACCTGAACCTGCCAGTAAATATATGATTCTGCACAACTGTTCCGTGCAAGCTGTATCCGTTAGGAAACATAAATTAGCAAAATGTTGGTAGAACTAAACAGAATTAGTTAGAGCCCGTCGAGCGTGTTTGAACGTACCACGTCACTATTCATTACTTAAAAGCACATTTAAGAACATATATTCTAAGCTTAGAAAATGTATTTTAATAAATTCATTTAAATATTGGTTTTATATAAAAATGAACTTTATATAAAAACGTCACTTGTAATATCAGCTTCACTCTGTATCCCGCGTATACCAGAGTAGGCAGACTGAATTGGCGTGCGAAGTGACGATCAAACCCACGATTGTATCATTACAGTCACACCCTTCTGCCCCTGTACCATGAAGGTCTCCATTGAAAATTTATTGGTACAATAAATATGTTTTAATGTTATATTATAAATGTTTTTGAATTCCTATCAACTACTGTATAAACTGTAACACGCATGGATACAAATTGAACTATCATATTCGCCGTCGACCTAAGTATGCATATCGTACGGTAGCACTGTTAAGTTAAATGTTATGTATTTTTTTTTTGACGCAGCGTTTGTATTTTTATTTAATAACTAGCGATCTGCTTGCAGTTTCGCTTACTTAAACTACTTAATTATTTACTTAATACACAGAAATATTTTTGGGGTTACCATATACTTATAAAGTATGTTTGCAGCGCACTTAAGATTTCTAATCAGAAAATGATTAAAACTTTAAGTTGCATTATAGTAATTCTCATAAGAATATTCAATTGAATGTTTGTAAATAAAACTACTTATCGATATTTACAATAAATCTTAACTCATCGATGTCTGTACATGAAAGATATATTAGGACATTGTTATTACGGGCATTTAGTAGAACTTGGACAATGTAATAGAACTTGGTCAGTTTGTTTGTTCGTCTGTGCTAATGTTCGTTTGTTTACGTTTATCTCAATTTAAGTGCAAGTGTGTAGTATATTTTAGCAAATTTCCCTTAAAATGTAATATTTTAATCTGTTTACAAATAAACACTCGCACGCTCGCACTTATAGCGGGTAAGGCAGAAAGAACCTAGTCTTCAGACATTGCGTTTCCCACTTTCTACCGAATTTTTCGTGTTAAGAGGCGGCCTTGGTGCCAGAGGGAAGAATGAAAATGAAAATATTAATATAGAGGTTATCGATTCGACTGTATATTGATTATACTTAGTTACTGAATTTACTTTCTAAATACATTTATCTTTTATTGTAGACATCGCTATTTGCGCTAGTCCCGACAAAAATACCCATGTAGAGGGTATATTTAAACGTTTAAAATAAGATAAGGTAGACTGCAAAAATATTATTTGTACTTTTTTCTCTTATATTGTTGGTTAACAAAATGGGATATTTTTATTAATCGACTTCTGTAAAAGGAGGATGTTATCAATTTGACTGGTAATGTTTGTTACCTTAGATTTTGATGACTCTTTTTTTGTTTAAGAGTCCTGTGTGGTTCCATTTTAATATGGTCCGTTTTGCCAATAGTATCTTTGAGAAAATTATATGTCTTAAATTTGCGTTAAATATATGCGTGGCAAATGGACGAATAATTAATATCAACCCAACCGATTATTTTTTTTATTGAATTTCTTTTGTAAGATTTTTTTTACTTTCATGAAATTTGGTTTCACATCTAGGATATTTTGATGAAAGTTGTTTAAGTTCTGATTGTCAGATGTCAGATCAGAAGTGAAGAATTGGTTTTTTTTTGTAAAAGTTTAATTATGTTATTTTTCCTACTAAAATTGCTTTACACTCCATGACGACAACTATTCTTTAAGTTGCATTAGGCTTTGAACTATTAACATGCTAAAATTCTCTACCATCCAGTAGTTACCGGTTTTAAAAAAACGAATGAAAATCGGGTTTAAACTCAAAAAAAAAAGTAGTTCTCACCATACCAAAAAACAATATTTTTTGTCGGGTAGTTTTTGCGTGATTAGCGAACAAACAAACAGACATACAGCCACAAGAATTATGCTGAGTTGTTTTATAGCTTCGATAATCGAAATTTTATTATTTGTAAATTTTAAAATTATAAAAATATAATTGAGGTCAGTCGTGGCGCAGGAGCACAAGCGTGGTAGTGTAAACGCGATAGGTTGTGGGTCGATCCTCATTCGAGAAAAGAAATATTTTCATTTATTCGCTCTGGTGTCGAGGCAAATTGCGGCGTTGAGTTCTGCGGTTCTGCCGTAAACAAAGCCTTTAGAATTTGGTGGTAAGTGGGGAGCGGAGTATCTTAATATTAGAGTCCCTAGGCTTACCTTGGAGCATGTGGGATATAGAGTGATGCTGAAAATAAATATTAATAAATTAAAATATTTCAAGTTTTCATTGAAATTTTACAATTACAAAACCAGTGTCGATGCAATGATAACATGAGCTAACGATATATCCAACCCTTCATGAATCAGCCCTCCGCTTCGATGTCAGGCACTGAAGTGTCAGATATTCAGAATATGTGCTAATGCCACACAAAAGCAGGAACAGAGTTAATGATGCGAACATAATTCCCATTCATCTGCTATTCGATGGAAAATTCCTAACAATTCTTTACAAAATCCACCACTTTATATAGAATTTATTTCAGCTACTTTCAAAAAGAAAAAAATTGAGCTTTAAGTCAAAGCAATCAAAATATATGATCCATACATCGTTTTTGCTGCATTTTGTATGAAATTCATTGTGTAATCAAAACTTATAGAATACTTCCCGTGAACCTATAGATATGAAATTTGGCAAAAAGTGAGAACTTGCAGTATAATTAAAACTTAAAAATTATGTATAATATTTCACAGTAGAAAAAACACTATAAACTTATAATTATAGTTCATTTCATACAAAATGAGCGCATGCGTCTGCAGACGTAAGTTTGTCAACATTACCTGTTGACATATAATTCTGAAATTGACCAGCTTTACACATTTTTACATTTGACTGACTTTTTTTACACAGATCCGAAATCAAGCCATCTATTTTCTTTATCTCTCTCGGTGACGTAACTTAGCACCGTGCACTGTAAATATTTACTTAAATAAAAATAATCATAATGTTTGATGCCCTTTTTCGAATAAAGTCGTTAATAGTATAATTTAGGCTGAATCTTTACTGTTCATCATAAATTCATTTATATTGAGTTATAAAACACGCAGTGAAAAATGTGAAAAAATATTACATGACGTCTTTATTACCAGCTATGATCGTTTTATGATTATTTGAACGTAAAGGTGGAATCAAATTTAAAAAGCTAATTTGTAGGCGAGTAATATTGTATATTTTTTCAATGTTTATATAAGCGATGATAACCCTTAGTTAGTGAATTTATAAAATTTATAATACTTTTGGAGTACGTTGTTATAATATCGTAAAAAATATAATGACAAGGAGGGTAGGAAAAAAAATTAGAAAACCGTATGATTGTTTGCAACTGAACGTTTTAATTTTGTATTTAGTTTTTTTTTTACTTCTTATTTTTGGATTTAATTATAGATGAAATAATTATTTTTCATAATGAATTTAAATACGACAATTTTTGTGGTACTTGAAGACTTACAACGTATGCTATACTTTTTTTGTACCACTTATTGCTGCACGCACAAAAAGTATGGCTTATTGTCACGTTCCACCTGAGCAGAGAGTGAAAGCGAGAGCGCGGTACCAGCGGTAGAGACGCAAGATCGGCCTAAGCGTTTGGCTTGTGATGTATTTATCTATTCAGTTTTACTGGTATTAAATAGCACTTTATTGGCTAAAGAGGCAATTCGTGGCGCAATGGCACAAAGTGCGACTGTAAAACCGACTGGTTGTGGGTTCGGTCCCCACTCGACGACATGAAATATTAACTTGAATTTATAATTTCATTTATTCACTCTGTTGTCGAGGTGAAGCGCGGCGTTGAATTCTGCCACTCAACACGCAATGCCTCTAAAATTCGCCAGAAAGTGGGAAACGGCGTGTCTTAACACTAGGTTCCCTCTGCCTATCCTGCCATGTGCGGGATACAGCGTAAAGCTACTTTTTTATATAATTAAAGTTTAAAAAATATTTAATTAACAAGTGCAAAAAAAAAAGTTATTTTCAAAAATTCTTTCTTCGTATAATATAAAATTATAATAATTTAGTGATAAATATTCAATTCAGTTCAAATTCATTTATTAAAAGTATGCAATATTTCATTAATATTTTTTTGTGATGCTATCACATGAAATTATCGTTCGTAAACCATTTTTTCTTTAGTTTCACGTCGTGTCCCGCACAAAGTAGGAAAGGAATAGAGAACCTGTGAACCTACTGTTTAGATACTCCTTTCCATTAAAATATTTGATCCTTGCCGTGTTTTCTATAGGCAGTGTTGAGAGGCAAAAATCAACGCCGTGCCAGATCGTTACCAGAACCATAAAATAAATAAAAATATATTAAATAAATATTTCGTTTCCTCGAGTGGGAATCGAAACAACTGTCTGTCACGTCAGTCGCGTGTGTCGTAACTTGCGCCATGACTGGCTCCATACTAAACTTAATATACACTGCATCAGAAGCCGAAGAAGATGTATCAAAATAGTGTAGAGTAAAGTAAGTGAGTAACAATACATGTAAGTTTAATAATGTTTAGTATAGTAATTATATCTATTGCAAAAAAAATTAAGTCATTAGCGGTGTGAGGTTTGTTGAACAGATAGTGGCACAGTATCTAACAGTAAATGCGACAGTAGTGTCTTCGATCTCCACCTAGAAGAATGAATTATGTTTATTTTGTTGCTGTGGTAAACGAAGTCTGGTGAAAGAGGAGAGTGGAGGCCATGGCACTCCGTACCTTTCTTATTGTCTCTGCTATTTAGGTGGAACTGAAAAAAAAAAAGATTTCTGTAATACAAATTTTCACGACATAATTATAATATTATACAATTAAACGCTACGAACAATCAAAGCTTTTTGAAGAATATCAATGTAAAATTATGTATATTTATTCAATAAAGCTTTCAAAATGTTCGCTCATAATACTTACCTGAGCAATATCTTTACTTTATTTTGAGCTTATTTAGCTATTTTAAGCTTTTTTAGCTATAGAAATTTTTCATTTCAATTTGTGTATATTTAGAAAATGAAACGAAATTTTATATTAAAATATCTTTAACCAAGAATATGAATTTACATATATGCAATAAAATATAAGTCTTACCCATACTTCACATTTTAGAACAGAAAAATACCAATTGATTCATCAAAGATTAAATATTTTTAATAATAATACTTTTGATACTTGTTTAGTGAAATTGATAGCTAATTTGTAACTAGATAGGATATGTATACATGGATTATTAGTTTTATAACTATCATATTTGCTTGCAAAGACTGTTAAATCACTATAAAATAGACTTTAAGCCTCACCTAGTTGACTAATATGATATCTAGCTAAACCACTAAACCAAAAGAAAATTATAGACCCTAAAACATAGACATAATATATATTTTGCTAAGGACAACAACTCATTATCAGAAATTTATATGTGAGAAGGTATTTAATGAAATTATAATGATCAAAGCGAATAAATTGATATAAGACCGCAAACGTGTTCAGTCGAATGCAATTGTTTGATTTTGTTCAATTATATTTGTGGCGTTGTATTATATTTTGGAACTTTAAAACTGTTAGTTGAATTTCACATACTTAAACTAAACGTGAATATAATATTTTTTTATTAGCTTTCGGAGTATACTGTTTATAGCAGAGTAGGCAGATCCTATTTCTAAGACACATTAGGCCTATTGCTAAGACACTCCGTTTCTCACTTTCTGCCAAGTTCTAGAGGCATTGTGTGTTGAGTAGCGAAACTCAACGCCGCATTTTGCTCAATATTGTATGTAGTTTAATATTAACTAACTTATTATAAGATAAAGATTAGTCCCATCTATTTTAAAGTTATTATTTCTAAGACTAGTTTCACTCTGTATCTTGCAAACAGCAGAGTAGGCAGAAGAAACCTAGTGTAAAGACACTCCGTTCTCCACTTTCCGCCAAATTCTGGAGGCATTGCGAGTTAGTGATAGAACTTGACGCCACGCTTTGCGTCGACACTAAACCTATTTTTAGTGTATTACACTAACCTATTTTTTTTATAATATTTAGTGTGAGTGCGGTTTAAAGGCATGTCGAAATGAGCATCGCACCTAAGGACGGAGCGACCCTTATCAAATGCCAACCGATTACAACCGGACAAATGGAATGTGTAATTATCTGCATGTAACTAATCGCGCCCGAATATGTGCTACGTATAATATTCATATAAAGATTTATTACTATATTGGAAAATGGCGGAATAGTGGATTATTTTGTGAACTGTGTTTTAATTCAAAACGAAAGGATTTTAAGATACTATATATCTTTTTTCCATGAAAACCGTAGTGGCGCAGTGGCAGTGTGTGATTGTAAGCCAGTTAAGGGTTTTATTTAGTATTTTCATTTCCTCGCTCGATGATACGATGTTTAGTTGCGCCACTCTACATGCCATGGCTGGAGAGTTCGGCGAAAGTGGTGTACGGAAATGTCTATTTAATGCATCCCTGCATGAAACCTTGCCACAGGTTGCATGTGATGTGATGTATCGTGATGGACACAACACATTACATCACATGGGTCGCCAGTCTTTTAAAACACTCTCTACAGCCGTGGCTAAAAGGAGAGTATTTTAAAAGATTGGCGACACCACATATAGGGTTTTTAGTGATTAACTCGCAAATTTTGTGCCTTCTGGAGTTTGAATTGAACCAAGTTCCGTTCACACCATTTGGAAACATTCCCGAGGGATGCCTCAACAGACGACAAAATTTACTTCGATACTGGTTGACGCGAGAAAAATGGGATGGTGGCGTTGGAGTAAATAGCGTCCACTAGTGTGTTACGCCAGCGTTCACGGGCATGTATTCTGATCAAATACCTTCGACCGCAACATTGATGCTGAGCCTAGTGAAAAAGCTGGTGATCCATGTGTATCAATTTTCGGGAAGGAGCGTCCCATACCACACTCGAGCAAAGGCTTTTGCCATATCCAAACTAACTGCCAGGCCTTCTCTTTTGCTTATCTTGTTAAAACACCCCTTGTGGGTTGTTGTTAAAATACCCCGTTCCCATTAAGAAATGGGAACAGGGTGTTTTAACAACAAATTTCCAGATTCCCATTGTCTACCCTAAGCTAAATTCACCTCTCTTTTACAGTTTGTTATTTACGCTGCAATTTTAAAATTTGCATATATAAATTTTTATTATTTCATTATAGTGCTCTTACAGGAACTAAACCGGAAACCGTGTAACGGATAACCTTGTCATATATTTATCGTGGTTCTGTATATCTGATATTATTATACTTATGTATCTCATTTTTATATATCTGATATTATTATACTTATGTTAAGATAAAACGGAAACTTGATATTATTGAACATGTAATATTGAAAACAAAATATTTGCGAGATCTTTTTATGAAAACCCGCGGTAAACAAGGTAGGGTCCCCACTGTATACATTAGCCCCTGTGGAGTATTCGTGAGAATGAACAAAAACATGTAAAACAAAGTGAAAACATTGTTGTACTAGCGTGTACTACCTTATTTGAAGTTATTCCAGTACACACCAGTGTTTTGTTAGATAACGAACTATGGACTTTTCCAGTTTTATGTTTTCAAATTTTGAAATAAATTTGCCACTTGCAGAATGTGGGGCGAGTTCTAATTGAATCCATTAAGCTTTTACGAGTTTTCTACGTGTGAAATATATTTGGGTCGTCCCACTCTTCATATACGAATATGAGCCGTTGCAAATGTTGTCGTGCAACGTATGTTTTTATAGAAAAATGTAATATGCTATAATATTAATTTTTTATATCAATGTAAACTTGTTTATTGCAAAAAAATATATAATGTAGGAAAGATGTAAAATGTTAAAGTTTTTCCATACGTATCGTAAATCACAGCTTTTGGGTAGGCTGTGAATAAAAGTAAGATTTAAAAAGAATAAACTAGAAAAATCCAGGCTGTTATCTCATGAAACACCGCCACCAACTGAGCCCGACACAACTTAATCTACGCAACAATAACAATGTGTTTTACTTCTTTTGCACTTATTTTTGCTCGGAACATTTACACGAATATTCCACAGAAATAAAATACGGTTTACAGCTTTCGTATTTGTTTAGTTTCATATAAAATGTCAAAATGCTTATTTTTTAATATGCATACGTTAATATTAAGATTAGAAACGTTATCTTTTAAAGAATAAGAAGAAAATATATGTTTTTTTAACGTCACGCACACGCCAGAGTAGGCAAAGGGAACTTAGTGCTAAAACCCCAATTCGATTTCCAGTGAATTCTAGAGGTATTGTGTGTTGAGTGACGGAACTCAACGCCGCGCTTTACGTCGACACGGAGTAAATGGAAATATTAATATATCATTTCCTCGAGTGGAAATCCACAACCACTCTCTGACCCCATATAACTTATCGCGTTCATAATACACTTTGTACCCCTGCGCCACGACTGGCTCTTAAAATATATCTAAAATATATAAAATCTATTAATATCCAGAATATGCGTTTCTTTGAATTTATAGATTGATATTGACTTTGTCTTGTGTATTAGATGTACCTGTGTTGCATATCAGTTGCCTACATATATCAGCCGATGGGTGAGCTATTTTATTTCCTTTTTTGAGTTTCATTTAAATTTCAGATTTATAACTTTAATTCGTTAATAATAAATTGAATATATTGTTAGCAAACTCGGGTAAAAGTGGGTAGATATCTCTTTCCCTATAATTTAAAAACATAAACGATACTGGTTTTTTCTTGTTTTTAAAAAATGTTAACTGTTTCCGATTTCTATTAATAAAAAAACAATTTTGTTATAAGATAAAAGCTTGAAAAGTTAGATGTTTTACCGATCTGGCTAAACAAATCGCAACGACTATTTCAGTATTCCACACAACATTTCTAAATATATGGAAACCAGTCGGGAGGAAGTTGTAGTATTTGTATATTTAATCAATTACTAAGCGAATAAACAATTGTATGTTATCTGTTTCCATTTATTTTTTATTTCACGTTGTAAAAAACCATAGAATGTTTTAATTGAATGTTTTTCATTCGATTCAATTGTAACGATGTCATAAGCCTTGTAAAACTATGCAAAGAGTTATTATGTTAAAATGACTCATTGACATTTCAATATTATTTGTTCAGAGTAGGCGGTTTTACCAAAACAATTTTTTTTTCGTTTAATAGTTTTGTCACATACGTGTGTATCTAATTTTTTTGTTCATATATTTAATATTTTTTATGTATTTTTTATGTTTTATGTAAAGTGAAAAGATGTATGTGACGCAAAATAAAAATCATCAGGTTTTTAAAGGATATAGAAAAAAAACTGCGGTCGTGTTCTTATGAAAAACATCCCATTTTTTGTTTTTTGTGTGTCAAATTCTCGCTCAGCATTCTTTCACTATCTAGTATAATAAATAAACATTCATGAAAAACAATATAATGATCACAATACAATAAATACAATCTAATTATTAATAATTATTGTTATCAATCCATTGCCTCCCTGCTAAAGTAGGACAACAAGTAAGAAGTGCACAAGCTCTTAACTGCCCATTCGGAAATAAAGCTAGAAAAATAAAACAATGAGCACAATTCTAGTCCGCGCTATTTTTTCTCAATTAAACATGAATCGCGATAGAATTTGCAGTCGCGCTTTACTCTTCCTATTCTCTGTGGCGTAGTTGTTTTTATGAACATGAATTGTTTCATTATTCGAAAAGGGTTTCTATTTTAAATTTCGACGCAAACAACAATTTTAAAGATTCATACTTGTTACGTATATATCTGTGAGCGTGGAAGTACTTTTGTGGCACAGAATATGTCGTTTGTGTTATGTTTTTTTTATACAGTAGTGTCTGATGAACTTTTCTCTTTAAGTTTTTTGGTATTTGTAAAATAATATTATAAATATATTATTTATATTCCTTAATTTATAAGTTTTTTTTTTAAATTTATGTGTATCCCGCACATAATAGAGTAAACAGAGGTAGTCATGGAAACTAATCATACAAATTGGGAAATTGGAAAATTTCCTTCACACCGATTAAGCATAGAAGATAAAAATACTTACAATGAATTCAACTGATATTTAATGCAAAAGGTTAATGATGCTGTATAATTAATAACATATGCATGCATTCAGCCACACGCACACACGCGCACTTGATAGTCGATTATCCAAAATTAACATAAAGTTAAAAAAAATGAAACAGTCGAGGCACAGTGGTACAAGCGCGTGACTGAAAACACGACGATTTGATTCCTACTCGGAGAAATGAAATCTTATATTATATATTTTTGAAAATTCGATTTTTGGAATACATTACAGTATTCCGTTATCGCGCAGAGGTGGCAACTGTCTGTCAGTTGATATAATTAATATATAAAGTGTCTAATTGCCTTGCGCATTGCCCTTGATCTTGTATTATACGCTATAAGTTACTATAGTATATAATATTGTACTACTAAACTACTTTCTACAGATATATTTAAAAATATTTACACAAACAACTCTCTCATCTCTTTATCTGATTAACATAAACAAAACCTATCATTATTAATAGACATAGATAATATAAATGGCCAAAATAGAATAATATTATCTTTAACTGTTGTGGGTGTGTAGCTGATTTTGTAGCTGATTTAGAACTATTCAATTTTCGTTATTCCAAATGAATACTAAATCGGGCGTCACGGTTACTGCCAACCTATTCGGAATCGAGCTCACAATTAACAGATGTCATATTCAATTTACAACTATTAATATTCTACAATAGGTCTTAACTAATGCTTATTTATTATATTCTTGTTTCAGAATTGATTTGAGGCATGAATATTTGTAAAAACTATATATTTTACAGTGCTTATTTACTTTATGAATAGAATCTAGACAATGATACCGACTATATTGAAGAAAAGAGTTTTTTTTGCCGTTTTTTACATGTTTTTGCTATTTTTACCCTGCAAATATTGAAAGCTTCAAAGGTTAACCGGATGTCTTACTTAAAATCATGCTT
>DVQM01001288.1:0-12527 GCA_018231645.1 Heliconius ricini | reverse complement strand
AATAGTTTCTGAGATCATCGCCTTCAACCAAACAAACTCCACGGCTTTATTTTGTGTAGATTGTAGCTAGTTGATGTTTAATAAATTTATCTTATTTGTTTTTTTTTGTGATTGTCTGCAGAGAGACGGAGATTGTTTTGACTGGCGCAGGGGCATAGGTGTACGATTGTAAATGCGACGGTTTCTGGGTTTGATTTCCATTCAGGGAAATGAAATATTTAATATATTCATTTCCTTGCTCCGCCATACAAAACGCCAGCCTCCAGAATTGAGCAGTGCAACAGGAACGGAGTATCCTAACATGTTCTCTCTGCCTACCATGCTATAACAATAATAATTAAAATATAATTGCACTTGGTGGGAACCAAACTAATAATCATCGCGTCTACAGAAAGATTCTGTCCCACTAAGCCACGACGGTATTTTCTTATATTTTTTGCCTTCACGCTGTATTTGGATACAATTTTAAAAAATAATATATAGGTATATTTAAAAATATACAGGAAATTCTTGTTTACTATGAAACAAAAAGATTGACACCTCCAAAGTAAACCAGAGATAAAAATAACTTACTGGGGAAAAAAGGCAATTTGAGAACAACACTTTGTTTGGTCGCCAGATGTTGATCATTCTCTTGTTATTTTAAACTACTAAGTTTAAAACAGTGAATTAACGAAAAGTTTTTCTGAGGCCGCCGTGGCGCAACTGTAAAGCGTGGGTGGTGGTTTCGATTCCCACTCGAGGGGATTGAATTAGTTTTTCCTCGTTCTGGAAACAAGAGGAAGCGCGGTTGAATTCCGGCATTCAAGTGTTTTGATATTAGGTTCCCTTACTCGGCTGTACAAGACAAAGCATAAAGCTGTAAAATAAAAGTTTTATATCTGCGCCTTTACAAGGGCACATAATCTAGTGTCTGACACATTTTGTTCTCTGCTGTCCGCCTCTTTTTAAGATATTGCGTGTTAGGTGGCGAAGTTAAACCGGTTGAGATAAACGAACGATTTTCTTGCTCTAATTGAGAATCGATCGGTGTGGATACCCACACCGATCGAATCTATATTCAATATACTTATATACTACAAAATATAGTATATACCATTAAAACCAGAGAAAACGCCAGTTTCTCAAAGACACGCAGTTAAAAGTGAAATATATTCGTTCGAGATATGACCAAGATCCAGTTACCGAGGCCTAATTACCCGAATCGTTTTTCCTCCACACGACTACGACGCGACTACGACACGACTACGACATGACGGTTAAACTAAACGACTTCGCCTCTAAAACATAGTGGATGCTGTTGATAGCATGAGATTTATCTTTAAATAGATTATTCATTGTGTACCGTAAAAGTTTCTAGATAGGTTGTTGAGAGAATTTACTTGAAAGCTTAGTAGGTTTTTTTAGCTCCACGCTGTATCCAGCAACTACGCAGGGTAGAGAACCTGGGAACCTAATGTTAAGACACTGTTACTCACTTTCCGCGAAATTCTCAAAAGATTGCAAATTTAGTGGCGCAGTTAAACTACGCGTTTACCAGGGCAAGGAATATAAAATAATAAATATTTGCACTTTAGAGTCACCCGCTTGTGCTCCTAATGATTTTTTTAAAATAAATATGCTTGAGCTTGGAACCGACGTTCCTTCCAACTATATTATTGAACGTGGTCACTATAGATTCGATTACCAATCTGGACAATTTAATAATGTAGAAAAATATATATTATACAGTTTAAAAGTATTCATGCTGTCAATAGCATGAGTAATGTATGATATAAATATTTGTAGAGACTACGGTTTGTTTTGTTTTTCGAGGGGATAAGCTGTAAAGCTTTTTTAACTGTAGACTTCTTTTTAACATAAGGAATATTTTAAACGTATATTTTTTATGTGACACCTTAACTGAACAAGATTGCTTCTGCCTGACGTGTTACGTGCGGGATAAAGCGTGAAGCTAACAAATAAAATTGAAATTTAAAACAATAGTCTGTCCTGATGTCCGTTGCACCGTTGGGTCACAAAAAAGAGGCTATTGTAACTCGACACAACGAAATGTTGTATGTTCATTGGAGGGTATTAAATTGGGATACAACCGGTTTTTTGGTGTTCGCTTTGGAGGAATTTGTGAGTTTCTATATTGAAATATTTTGGAATTAAGCCTTATCAAGTTCTTAGTTATTGTAGCTTTTGTACATGGACAGATGATTTAGTATTTGTACACTCCACTTTGCATTTTTGCTTATTGTAAAGATAATTAAGGCTATCGTAGCTCAGTGGGTATAATATGCGTATGCGTTATTTTTAGTGGCGTTGAGCTTCGCTGTTCGACATTTAAAAAAAACACTATATTCTTGTCTAGCCTACTATACACGCATAATGCAGGGTAGGCAAGAAAAACAAGGTGTGAAGCCGAAATTTCTTTTTCAAATATAAATAAACATCACCTAACCAAACCAACGATGTAACTTAAAAAACTCAAAGAAATAATGTTTCACTTTCATCCAATCTCAAAACACAACGAAACGACTCCAATATTATAATAAACAGTTAGAAAATAACAGCGTGGTCTACAACAGACAGAACACGATACAAACTTACATAATTATAGTATATAGCGGCTAGCTCCCATGTGTCAAGAGGGGCTCAGGCCATCGCCCTCGCTAACCTTGCGCGCTATCTAACGCTGTATACTATTGTGCGAGCTGTGGCTACTTCAATATAGTTGGAATTAAGTGTGGGTAGCGATTAGAAACGATTTCGATTGGTTTATCTTTGTGTGTATAGAGATAAATTAATATAATTCATAGATAGATTGAGAGCGTTGTACTCCGGTGGCTGAAGAGTGTATGTAAACGTGACGGTTGTAGGTTTTATTTCCACTCGGAGATTACTTAAATATTTTTATTTTTGTTTATTCGCTCCGGTAACTAAGGCAAAGAAAGCTCGGAACCAGCAATCCATATAATATATAAATCATTTAATGATATAGTTTTTAATTTACATGCATTTAAAGTTACTTGTGTAGTTGAAAAAAAAAAAGATACTCCGTTCTATGTCTCGAGATGTAAAATCTATAAAAAATACCGATTGGGATTCGAACGTGTAACTGTGACACTTCATTAGACGAGACCGCTATAAAAATCACGTTTTCATATGAATTTTAAAATTTAAAAATGCTAACAATCAACTATTTAATAATCGCTGTAGTTGTCATTTTAGTGTTATGCTAAAAATAACAATGTTTAAATTATTAATAAATCACATACTAATTAACAAAACAATAACAAGTATATCAAGCAATAAAATCATAAATCGTGCGTCGCCTATAAATTGATGACGATATATTTTGCGATGTGGGTTGGTGACTGGCCGCACTCGCGATGGTTGTAGGTTCAATTCCAAAAAATAAGAATATATTATTAATTTATATTATATTTTCGTTTTCTTAGCAACGTTAAACAATCCGCGACGTTTTGGTTTTTACCTGAAATTTGTTTATCTGAATGTGTATTTTAAATTATTTACACTACGGTCTCCGTTCTTGTTCTGTTAGAAACAGGATATTTGACCTTTTTTTACAAGTATATTTTTTTCGCTTCACGCCGTATTATGATTATTGTATTCATAGGATGGAGTGACGGAACTTAACGCAGCGCATTATTTTAGAATCAGAATGAAAATAAAACAATCTATCAAAGTATTCTTTGATTTAAAATTTAAATACGGAGGGGCCGAATGGTATAACTGTAAACGCGGCGGTCGTATGTTCGATTCCAACACGAGAAAAGGAATTATTATTTATTGATATTTTCATTTCTTCACTAACACCAAAGCAAAGTTGAGTTCCACCACTTAACACACGGAAGGTGGCGAACGGAGTGTCTTAACACTAGGTTTCCTCTTCCAAACATACGGGATACAACGTGATCCTGAAAAAAAAACATACATACAAAAATATGTGACAGTACAGTAAACATTATACGGCCTAAGAACGCGACGCTTTCGTTTCGCACTAAGTCTGCAACGTTGGTAACTTGTAACAGTAACCAGGTCATTTGCAAATTGTTTGTACACAAATATACAACATGGCGGCGTTAGTGCGTTCGGTGCGTCGGATTACATCAAAATGCATATTTTAAAACAGAATACGTTAATAATACAAACTACACACGTGTGTAGTGAAGAACGAGTGTCTTAATGGAATCAGTGTCTTAACACTAGGTTACCGCTGCCTCTGCCTCTGTAAACGAGATGTTTTCAGGATTGATTGCCATTAGGGGGAGTAAATTATATTTACTTCCTCGAGTGGCACAAAATTAATTGTGGCGTTAAGTTTCATTACTCTCATGGGACCTCGACCACCCCACAATAGTCTTAATGTCTACCCTAGAAATTATACTTGCAACAAAATTTGCCCCGAAAACAACATTACAACAATAAAATACACGAATATATCTGTTCAAAGGCAAGGTAAAGAAAAAAATATCTGGAGATAGGCTAATAATCAGTCTACCCGCAATGTTTCGAATTAAATAAAAACAGGGAATGCGTTTCTGGCTTCTTAGGTTCTCTATTTATCCCTGTTAAGTGGGAAAAAGGGTGAAGCAGCTTTAAAATATGAGTTTTTGCGCTAACTATAGTTGTTAATATGATTTCTAGAATGGCTAAATAAATAAATATAGGTACTAAGATGTTCGTAATGTAAGAAAATGTATCTTATCATAGTATCAATATTTTAAGTCCTTTATTAAAAAGTTATTGATGTGTGAAATTCTTATACGAACTCGTTGTAGGACCTTATTACCCCTAACGCTCTGCCTTAAAATTAAACACTCAGTTTACTATATAATATTTATATAGGAACTGAGAATAAATTTCTACTTTATATTTTTTTCGCTTGTCATCTTCATAGTTCTTTATTTTTCAAATAACTTTTATATTTCAATATATTTTTTTTATAAACAAAAATGATATTTTATAATAGAAAAACCAACGCTTAAAATAGGGATTTAAATAAATTATTTTTATTAGAAATAAAATCAAACTTGTGGTTTTACATTTTATAATACAAAAAGATATTTTGAAATAATATTTCAAAGTTACGTACAATTATTGATTTATATTAGGTATATAAATTTGAAGTAAATAACCAGTTGTTGCTTAGCCGCAACTAGTGTGGGGACATGTATTCTTAATTGTGCGTTGTAATTAATTAGAGGCGTTTTAGCGTCGGTCGTTAACCCACGTTGACATGGTGCCCATACGTCAGATATTTCTAGGACGGCTATGATTGTCCATATTGTCCATATAAATTTTAATAATATTATTTTCGCGCTGTACTCCGCACACATCAGGGTAAACAGAGGGATCCTAATGTTAAGAAATTCCGTGACATATTTTCTGCCGAATTTTTCTAGACATTGCGCGTTGAATGGTGGAACTCAATGTTTGGTTTTTGCCGGGATGCTAGAACGGAGAAATGAGAATAATAATAAACAACAATTCATTCCTTCGAGTGAGGATTGAACCCACACCCGTTGCGATACAGTAATAACCGTGTGCCTTAAGTTATTAATTGGCTACTTTATTAATTCTATGCTGATTTTTAATAATATGAAAAAAATATTGCTAGTAAAAAAAATTAGACTACCCACTTAATTTGGACACAAATTAGTAAATTTTCCGATTGTCCGTATTTTATATTTTCGCTATGTAAAACTGGTCACCCTACCACCGGGCCTAGCTGTGAAGTTTTATTAGAACTATTATTTAAATTATTCACACATGTCACTTCGTCACCCTTACATTGTATGGAGGTGCATTTAATGGAAAAAAATGATGCCTCATCTCGTCCCCTCTGCATTCTACTACAAAAATATTGTATGGAAGCCATCTGATGGCAAACATTTGTATATTTGTTATAGGGGTTCATTTGGAAGTATATACAATTTACAATGAAATAGGAAGTAATTGCAAATGGATGGACAAATTTGGATGAAATTTTTATATAGTGATAGATTAAAGCTTGGAATGTCGTGTCGATCGATTCAGTTTTGGTTGCTTGACTGGGGTTATAATAAAGATTTTTTTTCTTTCGTTTAAACAGACGAAGAACGTTGAAGGAAGCTAAACTACAAAGGGGTTTTTTCTTTATTATATTGTGTGATCGTGCACAACTTTTTTTATATCTAATACTATAAGTTTCTTGGCTTTAAAAGTAATTCAGCATATTTTTTTTTATTATTACAACTACCTCAACGTTTACTAAAACAAAACGCATCTTCGAGTTCCGCCACTTAACACGAACAATGTCTTGAAACATTTATCTTAAATTCAACGAACTGTCTTAACACTGCTTTCTGTCTGTCCTGCTAAGAACAAAATAAAACATAAAACTGCTTCTATACTTTCTCATACATTTCTAATACTTAATTTTCTCAAAAAGCGAACTTTTCACTAAGAAGTCAGAAAAATTAAGCTAGAAATATTGAAATCTCTCGATGTGGACATGGAATGTTCAATGTACCGCTATCATTATCTACTCTAAAGGTTGCAAATAATATCGCGGTGGACGTGAATGTCTCGAAACCGGTCCCCGTGTTGTATCCAATAAATATCTTAGATTTTTGACGATATAAATAAAAATCCAGTCGTGGCTCAGTGGCACAAGCGTGCGACTAATTGCGATAGATTGTAGGTTGGATTATTAATCGAGTAAGGGAAATGTTTAATATTTTTATTTTCCTCGGTCTTGTAACGAAACAAAGCGGCGGCATGAGGTCCTGGCACTTAACAAGCATTGCCTTTAGAATTCTGCGGAAATTGGTAAACGGAAATGTCTTAAAGGGAACGGATTGTCCTGACACTAGCTTTCCAGCCTACCATGGTATGTGGATAAAGCGTGATGCAAAAAAAAATATTTTCAAATAATATCTAAGTGTCGATGTAAATCTAATCGGTTTATTTACAATAAATATATGTAAGTATGTCCACCACGACCGTGACTACTCAGTTTACACCTAATAAAGTAATCAACAAGCTATATACTCAAAGAAAACAATAAATCGATGCTTTATATTCCATATCGAAATCACTAAGGCCCGTAACACTGACGTGAGGGGAATTAATTGAAACACTTTTATTTTTTAAGTGAACTAGTTGAAATTTTACTATTACAAACACTTAAAGCTGTCGCGGTACAGTGCTAGGGCTAACTACGAGTATAAAAGCGGCGGTCGTGGGTTTCGCTCCTCGCTAGGAATGATTTTATTTGAGCTATATTCATTCCTTTGCTCTTACAGATAAAAAGCAGCGTTGAATACCGCCCCTTAATATACGAAAAAAAGGTAATCTCAAAACATCTGTGGATAATATTGAAAGTAGTGTCTTGACACTAGGGCCGTGTGCCTACCCTGCCAAAGAGAGAAAATGTTAAAAACTACATTTTCTTTTCCAACGCTTTTAGGCATTTGTCGAAATGATTTAGTAACTTACAGGCCAATTTTCACTATTCTTTCAATATTTTTTTGTGCGCACTGACTACAAAAGCGGCTAAGTATTTTGTACGTCGCGACTTATAAAATATTCATTATTTTTCCTTCGTGTCGATTGTACTGCACGCTCGTGCATGTATGGCGTAAAATAGGTATGCTCGGAATGTTTGTGTAGCACTTATTTTGCTTTGGGTAAAATCATTGTTGTCGTCTTCTAATTAAATATTTGATAATATTAGCATAGGTGAATGTGCCTCGTTTTGGTTAAGAGTTACGAGTGCGGCGTTGAGTTACGTAGGTTAACTGGTAACATTTCGAAAATTGGATGGTGTGTAGGGAATGTCTATTGTTCTATGTGCGGGTACAACGTAAAGGAGATTCTGAATGTAAGTTTTACTGTTATTAGTTAATAGTTATGGCTGTATATAAATATTGTATGTCCTTATACTGTACTATATTCTTGTGATTATTCACTTTGTTTTTCGTTTCCTGGTCATTTTACAATTGCGTACTCGGCAGAGTACCGCTCTCTCCGCGATATTCTTCTAACTAGACCTTAAGAACGCTTCGGTTATTGATATAAATGTTTCATCAACGTGGCACAATTAAGTCTTTCCTGTAGTAAGATAAAACGCGGTGTTGGATTCCGTTAGTTAGTATGCAATGTCTGTAAATTTTCTCTGCTTACCCGCTGCCGTCCTACATGCGGGACTAAATGATAGGCGCACTCGACCAAGTTGCTCTGTGACTGAGTGTGGTATAAAAATAGCAGTTACTTACAATAACATAGCGTTACTCATAACAATGATATGTTTTAATATTACTATTGATACGTATTTAACTGACCAGCGATTTGAATGAATGAATATATATATATTAAACACTGTACCCTGCATATGTAAAGGGAGGCAATGGGAACACGCCTTATTTTTAAAATCGCGTGCATTGCGTGTATCATCAATCATCAAGTGGTACTTGTCTAAAAGAGCAGTTTAATATAACACTTCTCCCGAACGGGAATCGAACCCACAGCCATACCCACGATGCACTTTATTATGTAAGTATTATAATTATTAAAAAGAAATGAGTATATTGTATCCACCTCTTTACAATGTGGTTGGAGCTTTTACACAAGTAGCTACTGCTTACATTATGTATATATCATACATACATACAATACGGCGGGAAGCGTACAATTTGCGGCACACTTTCATCCACTTACCCAGTATGTATGAGAAAGCCGTGCGCGTGCGCAAACGTAGAAACCTATAGCGTTTTGTAGACCACTGTGCCTTTCTACGACAGTGTTATAGTAAACTGATAGTGCTTGAAACACTTTTAGTTTACTATAACACTCGAGTTTGCGAAGACCTGTATATAATGGTAACTTTATATAATATACTTAGCTAGTTGAGTGGCGAAACTAAACGCCGTGCTTTGCCTTGACACCAGAGGAAAGAAAGGAAAAATTTCAATATTCCCCGAATGGGGATCGAACTCACGACCTGTGGCGTTTACAGTCACACGCGCCATGAGTGAGCGGGAACGACACTAACTTAAGGCTAGGTTTCTCTGCCTTCCCTGTTATATGCGGGACATAGCATGAAGCTAAAAAAAATAAATTTTAAAATATCAATGTCTCGAGACTTTGGCTGAAATGAAATGTCTTATACAAATAATGTTTCAACACTACATTCTCATGTTCTCTCTATTCTTCTTATATTTGAGTAAACTCAGGAAACAAGGCCAGTTTTATAATATAATTACACTAATTAGAAGTGATATTATCAAATTTTATAAATTCAATCGCGTGTTCCATAGTCGCCCTTAGAGAGCATAAATTTGGGTGTCGCCATAACTAGATACTTGGGAGGTAGGCGGGTCGTCACGCGACATTCGCCTATAAAAATAATTAGCGAAATTCGATTATAGAACTGGGTATGTATCTATGCGTGTCCAAATACCATTAAGTCATTGGACAATGTCACCGATGTCACCAGATATTTTTTTTTCATATATTTTTGTTTTGTTGCCATTAAGGTAGGGGCTGGGTCTTGCTTGGACTTTTAAAGTGAAATATTGTTGTCCATTTGGGAATAGTAAATGGTTGTATTTTTGTCGAGCTTTACGCTGTATCCCGCTTATAGGTGGAATCTAGAATTAAAACACTCCGTTCACTATGCACTGTAGTTTGTTCGAAATATAACGTGTTATTCATTGGCGGAACTTACGCTTCGCTTTTTCTTATGCCTGGAGCAAAGAAACGAAAGTAACTCGTTCTTCCGAGTGCGAATCGAACTTACAACCGTCGTTTACAGTCACACGCTGTGCCAATGTGCTACGACAACGTCTTTTTATGCTTATTTATATAAAAATTAAATAGATATTCTTATTGTAGTCTTTGTGACTCATATGTAAAGTAATTCGACTGCACATAAAACATTTTTAATTTAAACAAACTATCAGGTCTTGATTGATTCATACACACATTTACATATTACATTTCGATTGTTCTTGATATATTTATAGCAAAAGGAAGACGACAGTAGGTATATTTAAGTAGGTGTAGGTACCTAAAAAAATTTACATATTTCTTTATGTGACCTCACCACCTCAGCCTGTGTAGAGGTACCGTGAGCTTGCACTTGGTCACAAGTTCCAGGTACAACTCTGAGCTCTTCCACTCTTCAACGTCACACGAAAACTGGGGGCATTGCGTTGCGGAACTAAACACCGCGCTTCGCCTCGACACCAGTGCGAATATGAAAATATTAAATATTTCTTTTCCTCAATTGTTGATCGAACCCACAACCGATCGCATTTGTGGCCCCGCGCCGCGGTATCAAATTATTATTTAAAAACGTTAAAAAAGAAGCACCATTCTGAATTCATGTAGTCCTATCAAGGCGAACGATGCATTACTTATTTTTATCGAGATGTACAGCGTATTTGGCGGTGGAATGCGACTGTACGACCTCACTCGCCTGTTCGAGTCCTTGGGCCGGAAGTCTCGTCCCCGCATCTGTATTCAACACTGCACTCCATAAAATAGACTGACGTACGCCGTTATGCATTTTAATATGAATAATGCAATGGTAACCAGATTAGTAAGACCTCTAGTTTGTCCAGGCGCGCTAAGTGTGACTGTGAACGCGAATGGTTGTGGGTTCGATTCCTACTCGAAGAAATAAAATATTTATTTAAATTTATATTTCCATTTGTTCACTCCAGCGTCGGGGCAAAGCGCGGCGTTCAGTATCGCATCTCAACGCGCAATGCTTCCAGAGTTTTGGCGTAATGTGGTAAACTGAGTGCCGTAACACTAAGTTCCCTCTGCCTAACCTGCTGTGTGCGGGGTACAGCGCGAAGTTGATTAAAAAAATTGCATGTGTTAAATATTTTTAAATCCCAGTCACGACACACATGCAATATATGCAATCTATTATTATCGATGTTGCTAAATTATTATATTGTTGAGATATTGGAGGTGAGGTTTCTTAATACTCAAGTGAGTGAGTCGTAATTGTTGAGTTGCCTAACTGTCCCGTGGGGCAAGTGCTGGTTTGTTTAAATAGAATGAATAAGTACCTTATTAGTTAGAGGGGTGGTGGCGCAGGGGCACAAGCGTGCAGTGAACGCGTTAGATGTGACTTCAATTCCAATTTTTATCACTTCGTCCTATTAGCAATAGAAATCACGGTATTGAGTTCCGCCATTCAACATGCAGCGCCACGGGATTTCTGAGGAAAATGGGTAACGAAAATATCTGAGAATGTTTATGGGAGCGGACTGTCTTAAAACTAGGTTCCCGGGGCTCTTCCTCCGCATACCTCTATTTCTAGTAGATTATCTCTGCCTACGTTGCTAAATGCGGGTTAAAGCGTGAAACGAATCCTCATTTTAAAGTAACTGCGCAGGGTAATAATTCAATAATATATAAATTATTTTGCTCCAGTTATGAAGCTGCCAGTCTTAATACAAAGACAATTGCCCCTATTTATAGCATACAAATACTTATGTTGGTTTGTCTTCACGCAACTTCCACATTTACTCAGAAAGGCTGAAGGTATTTCGTCGAAAGCAAAATAACAAATATATATTAACTTCATAAAATGATTACAAATACACACTTATATGCGAGATACGACGTGAAGCTAAAAAAATAAATTTCAAATATTTCCGATAATTCTCCATCTTATTTTTTTAAATATTACTCAAATAGTAATTCAAAATTATGATATTTTCAATAATCTTTTAACTATTAATTGTCTATAAAATTAAACAATAATATCGATTTGAATATACTGTTTTTTTTTTAAAAAAAACAATAATATAATAGAGTATACCACACGAGACTTCAACAGATCAGCCACCACCACGTGCACACGTACAGTAGATATATCGCAATAAAACGAGAAATCCGAGTAGATTGGCCACTGAGCTATGAAGTCACGCCACGACATGCCGGCTGCACTTTCTCAAGTCGGTGAAAAAAAAACTGATACTCCACGCCCATTGCTAGGAAGGTATTGGAAATCTTTTACATTCAGTTCTTTATTTAGTTATGGACTGTTAGAAAAGATATGGTAAAAAATGAAAAAGCTCAATGGACCACTTGTATTTGAACTTTTGAAGTGCTGTCGTGGTAGCTGTTCTGGTTTTTGTTTTGTTTTGTTTGATGGGGGATTTTATGCTGTTGGGTTATTACCCTAACAAATAGTAATAAATTATCAAAAAGTGTTTCAAGATAATTATTGTTTATAATTTCGGAAGTGAAAGGGTATAGGCGTGTGATTGTAAACACGACAGGTCGTGTGTTCGATTTCCACTCGAGGAAATGAAATGTTTAATATTTCCATTGTTTCGCTCTAGAGGCGAGGTTAAGTGCGGCGTTGTGTTCCGCCACTTAATGTTGAGATGCCGCCAGAATTCTTCTCTCTGTATCCCGCACACAGCATGGTAGGTATAGGGAACCAAGTATTAAGACACTCCGTTCCCCACTTTTTGCCGAATTTTGGAGGCATTGCGTGTTGA
>DVQM01001287.1:0-12534 GCA_018231645.1 Heliconius ricini | reverse complement strand
TATATATATATATATATATTGATTTGCCTTATGATACTGGGTAATTTGTTTCCGGTTATAGGAGTTTCTAATGAAGATCTGCTTACATTTCATATAATGCTCTTTAATTAAATTAATGAACGTTTAATATTTTAATGCTAGTTAATGACATTTAATGACAGTTATTTTCACTGCAGTTGGTTGATTGGACGTTTATTAGTGTTATTTGTTTATTCATGCTGTACAGAGGAGGTGCGGAGTGACGTGTCGTGATCGCATGTCGAGGTGGAATATATCAATTGGTGAAGAGAGTAATGGTCGTCCGGAGCGGCGACGTCCCGTCAGACCAGCCCTGCTAGCCTGCAAATGAACGCCTCAGACTACCGCGTTACAGCTTTCTGCTTGAATTTTAAATAGTTTTAATTAATACACATAATTTCTTTTTTCTTTAATCTTTAGAAATACATACTTTGCTGTTACTTTAAGTTACGTTTGCAAATAACTTTTGTTACAAACATAAAGGTATAATGATACCTTTATGTGTAAATGTACTCATATAATTTTTATCCAAAATAAATAAAAACAGCATAAACCTCACTAGCTGTATTGATAGAGCGTTTTAAACTATCAACTGTCAGATTATACTCAAATATTTACATGTGTACAAAGGGAGAGAGATAAAAGTTTCATCTTTTACAAGCAATTTGAGGTTATTTATCATGTCGAGTGGTACACGGCGGAGGGCCATCTGAATTTTGGTGAGCAGCTTCTTTATACAGAAGCCATTATAAGTATCAGTTTCAGATCATAGATCATAAACGCACATTCAAAACGTGGACGTCCGAGTACGGGGGGTCCTATCCCGTGACCCACTCCATTCAATGTTGACTTTTTATTGTACGAAGCGTGTCACAATTTCATAGACTCTGTAAAGCATACATAAATATTAAACAAGAATGTTATGGTTCAGATATGTGAGTAACTATTTATATGAAAGTATTAAATCACCAAAATATAACGCGACCAAGTCGACTTACCTTCATTTTATGAATATCGTAAATTATTTCTGATTTTAATAACTCATTTATGTTTATTTGTACTATGTATAGCATAAATCTCGATAATCTGATTGGGCGGGACTTTTATCATAGAAAACTATTTTTAAATTATATGTAAATATGTATAAATATGTGTATGCGTAATCAAGTCACTTAATCGCGTGTAAATTCTGAAACAGGAGTTCAAAAATAAACACTTGCCATTTATGTTCATTTAGCATGCGATGGATTTCTTCATCCAGTTTGTTAAATAAAGTTGGTAGTATTTTGATGTAAATATATAATAATGTCCAAGCCCTTCATTTAAATAACTAGTATCAGATAAATTAGTTAGAAATTTTCTAATTAGCTGCAATGCCCAAATAGTAAAATTTCCAGAATTACCTGTTTAACAGTTTATTTAATACAATCTTAATAGAATGCAAAGTAGCACCATTTATATTGTTGCGTCCTTAAATTTGTCTGTCTATTTACAAAACCTTCAACGTGTTTTACATTCGAATTTAATCCAAAGCACTTTGATAATAACCTGTTAGGTGAGCATTTAAAACTTACAGACAGAAATTCCATAATAAACGTTGTAGATACTTCCGTAACAAATACGAAAATAAAAAACCATTTCTATGGTTTTTTATTTTCGTAGATATAAAATAAAGACATATTTGACTGAAAAAAATGAAACCAAATCACATTAGGTAGGTTACTTACAATAAAACTTGTTCGATCTTGTAATAAAATGTTAATAATGTTAATAAATCAAGATAACGTCAAGAGTTAAGAAAGTTCGACACGACGAAATACTCCGAGGTGAGGAAACGATTCTACGTACGAACATAACTTCTCGCACTTTAGCCATCATTTAGGGCGTTTATAAATATAATAATAATAAATTAAAGCAGCTTCACGTTGCATCCCGCATACGGCAGAATAGGCAGAGGGAATCTAGTGTTAAGACACTCTGTACCCCACTCTCCACCGAGTTCTGGATGCATTGCGTGTTGAATGGCGGAACTCTACGTCGAGCTTTGCCTCATACCAGAGCAATGGAAATATAAATGTAAATAAATATTTAATTTCTTCGAGAGGGAATCAAGCCCACAACCAGTCAATTTTAGAGTCACATTTTGTGCACCTGCGCCACGACTGGCCTCAAATAAGAAAAAAATAAAAATAATAATATTTATTTAATTACAAAGTTTCTTAACAATGTGATGATTGTTCGCAATGCGCTTATAGAGTCTTATTACATCACGTTATATTAACTTG
Source organism: Heliconius ricini (assembly GCA_018231645.1). Lineage (NCBI taxonomy): Eukaryota > Metazoa > Arthropoda > Insecta > Lepidoptera > Nymphalidae > Heliconius > Heliconius ricini. Next base: position 10,231 of record DVQM01001287.1, on the reverse strand, counting down.
GTGACCGCATTTCGGACAGGTAATTTGCTACTTTAATTCACTCCAGGCAAAATATTTTAATAAACCTTTCATAGTTTTAAGATTGACTGACAATAGTGATATATTAATAACATTATTAATTTGTAATATTTATCTCCTGTATATAAATAATTTTATAGCTTTAATTATTATTCTATATTATCTATTGTTTATTATTGTATTATGTTATTATTATTCATAGAGATGTTTAAAGATTATTTATTCAACGTGTTCAAATACACAAAAATTTCACACAAAAAATCAATATATATATATAATGTCCCAAACATAAATTTCAATGAATACGGTTTAAATAAGTTTAATTTATAAGCACAATGTACTCTACATTGTGCCGTGTGGTTATGTTTTATGTACGTATTTGAATAACAGCACTCGTCCCGTACCACAGTTACACCTCCGTCGTATATGTACATGAATAAAAACAATACGCTCTGAATAATTGTTACATTACCAAGTATAATTATATAGCTTTATGTATGAATACATTTTGCTTGTCAACTATACTGGTGAGGCTATGGAGTTACAAAATTATGTCACAATATATGAAAAATGGGATGGACGCACAAGAATATGTATTTTTTTTATTATACGTGTAGAGCACATAAAGGTCTGGTGGCATAGTGGCACAAGTGTGTGACTATTCTGAACTGAACGTGACAGGTTCGATTCCAAATCGTGGAAATAAAACATTGAATATTTTTATTGCTTCGTTTTGTTATCCAGACACAGCGCCACCATTCAACACACAATATCTCCAGAATTAACCGGAAAATGGGGAGAGGAGTTCTTTGACATATAGGTGCCTCTGTCTACCCTCTTGTCTACTACATGTGAAGATACAGCGTGAACATAAAAAAATGATCACATTATACATGGTTTTTTGTATCATATATATTATGTCACCAAATAAAATAGATATTATGTCACCAAAATTTAATTTCAATTTATATGTAATATGAAATAAAATTTACCCTGCGGTGTCATTGTAATGTGGTTATTGAAGCTTAGCAGAGGAGAGTATGAGAATACGAGAGTTAGTGTAATAGCTCGTTAAGAAGAAATGAAGGAATATTACGTACTATTTTATTCCCAGATGTCATATTAACATTATGTATGACGGCGCCCGTGGCATTCTGAACGTCAAAAGGCTATTTCAAAAAGGTAGAGATGCGGCGGCGACGCGGCTCATGCGCTAAGATTGTATTAAATGTACCCATGATAAATCACATTTCACCTATAAAATATAAATCAAGTGAGACATAAAATACATTTATATTGTTTTCACTTCAAAATGACAATAAAACGTTTTAAATTCATGACAAAGTTAATGTATTAAGTCGAAATAAAAAACATTTATCTTATAAAATTTACGTACCTCACATTAAATTACACATACGTGAACATATATTATGTTTTTATTGTCGAGTTACAATACAATGCTAACTAAATAAATACTTATATGTATTATTGCACAATTATCCCTGCGGTAGGTATGAAAGATTAATAAATAGATTGACGCTATTTATAAACCATAAATAATAAGTATAGAACGAATAAAGTAAAATCTTTTGTATTGCTTAAAATATTTACTTATTAAATGTTCTCATAAAAAGACTAGAAATAACTACTATATTTAATGTAAACAATTACACATACAATAAATAATATATACATATTTGCTTTATATAATTAATTTACAAAATTTATGCGTTTGTTAAACTTAAGAACCTAGGTAATTTATTGAAAATGAAGATGAAATTGCCGTAAGGTATTTGTATGAAATTAAATCACGTTAAAGATAAAGACAGGCTCGGAAAATAAATATAAGATCTTCTGCGGGTTATCGATGGCCATAAATATTTACATTTAATTGATAGACCTTATATGGACATTCCGATCGGTAGGCTTAAGTGGTAATCTGGTGTTTCAGTAATGTAATGAACACGCGAATTGGGAGATATCAAGATGTAATAAAATGCGACCAAGTCCAGAGCAGCGCGCAGCCGACTGGGCACAGGGCAGCGCGCCTCTGGGTGGCCGCTACTTGTCTTACGATAAACTTATCTTTACAATCGATCCCCTCGATAAAAATAAACTCCGATGTCCCCAATGTCGAATGTTTGACGCGCTGCGAAGCAATAACGTATGGAATTTTATTGATGCAACTATCCACATTTGCATCTCTATAAGAACCAATACGTTTCCTTTATATATTATTATTAGCATTCTTATTAAGTAGAACCTGTCTTGTTTGTATTTTGTTACCTTATTAATGATACATTTAACTTTATTTCATAACTGAAAATGTAAATAGAAATCATGTGCACTTTTTATAATACATAGCAAGAAAGCTAATACAAACTTCATCTGAAAAATATTAGATATTACTTTAATGTGAATATTATTAATTAATTTGTAAAAATAATTAATTATTTGTTTTTCTATGTTAATCAATTGAAACAGACGAATGCAAACGAAGCTGCTGAGAATCAACATTTTAAAAATGTAATCAACTATATGATATTACACAATGGGAACTACAAAACAATCTAACGAAAATATTTGCTTAAAATATCGTTTAAGACATTATTAAACTTTTGTGAAAGCATAAAGAAATAATATATATTTTGATTGTTGTATATAGATAGAGATGTATATATATATATATATATATATAATGATAATATAAGAACACTCGATGTCATTTAGCCCTGTACGTGTTCATTGTCATAAAATGAAGGAGTGTTGTATGAATGGACGGTAATGCGGTAAACGCGCTGTCCCACATGTGGCCAGCGCGGGTCAACGGCTGCGGCGATCACGCGCTGAGCAAATGTCAAGGCTCGTGTCGCAGGATTGCTATTGTAAGGGTCACATTATATTCAATCTATGATCATAATTGCCAGCACAATTGTTAATAGAGACAGATTTATTAAACGTACTCGTGTCTAACTAGGCCTGTTTATTGTAGTTATGAACTTTTGGTATGGTTTGGGAAGATAATTTGAATTGGCTCTACTTTTACATAAAATACATATTCATTAAATATATTCTAGACTATATCATATTCACATGTATTTATGTTGTACTTCGGAAATATTCATGCTGTAAACTCAAGTTTCTTTTTTAATAGAGATATTTATTATATTAATTTAAGTCCGTTAAATACAATACGGAGTCACGTGTCTTCGTATAGACTTATACAATTATATACTAGATATAACATTAGTACATCAATTATATAATCAAATCTTCTTATTGTTTTGTCTTTAATATATTTTTTTTGTTTAAAATTATTATTTTTAAATTTATCAAGGAAATCATTTCTTTACAAATAAATAATAGGTAGATAATTATATACTACACAACATTTTTATTGCTATATTTTTAATAAAGCTATATTAATTTAAATATAAATATAAATTTATATAATTTACAATGAATGTGACATTGTTGATGAAGAGAAAATATAAAATTTGAATATTTTATGTCATCTAAGGTGTGCGCTCGTTGAACTCTTTTCTATTGAAACATTGTTAACACGGTGAAAATTTAATACATTAATCGTATTTTGAAAATTATTGTAATTTACTTTAATAGTTCCATGTACTTAATAGATGTCATTGGAAAATGAAATGTCTATAGATATGGTAAAGCATTTAGTTTATTCACCGGCACGCAGTATTGTTTGCAATTTGCGGGGCATTCGCTTGTAACCGGCTTACTCAATGGCTAGACAAGAATGAATGAAGCAATCTCAGAAGCAGTAAATGTTATTTATACAGTTTCTCTTCCATAAATGTCTCGGCCACTAAGACGGCCGTTAAGGCGCAGCAGCTTCTGTTTGATAATTAAGCACGAGCCGGACAAAGTAAACAAATTTAGCTTATCACCACTCAGTAGTCGTGTATCACAGCACAATCTCACGAAAACGCAATTTCGAGCTGCACCTGTCACAAACGTACAGGGTCGTCGACCTCTAGATTTCAATTAGTCATAAAAACGTACAATTTAACATAGGCCAGATAAGTAAACAAACGCGATCCCGGGGCTATTTGGATATAGCAGTCTCTCATCAATAATACTTCGGACGCGATTACATCGCCAACGCGTGTCCCGGGCAGAGGAACCACCAACACCGTTATTAACCTCACGATAGTCATCGCGAGCGAGAGATGTTTTAGTGATACGCTTTATATTAAATTACTCGGTCGTGCTTTGATAAAATATTCTACGTATTCTATTACCGAAAAAGAGATAAACACTGCCGGAGGTAAAAGAGCTTTTTGTCAGCGTGTAACCAGGAATAATAGAAGCAATGCCGGATATACAAAAAAAAATATCAATTTGTAGCCGGAAACGTTTATTAAATGGATTGGTTTATTATTGTAGATACAAATAATGGAGAGGAATGTAAATGGACGTATAAGAATGTCGCCATGCGTCAAGTCGCGTGTTGATATGGAATCAAACGTCGCGAGCTTACGCCGGTTAATTCTTACGCGGCTTTTTGCTGCCGCTTGAGCGGAATTGCCTTATTTAGTGTCACTTTGACTCGATTGCGACATTTATACAACTTTATCACGTTTCTCTCTTAATTGTGAGTAAAAAAGTGTATAATGTAAATAAAAATGATAATATATTAAGTCTGCAAATATACTAAATATACATTTTGTTGTAAATATTGAAAAAGTGATTCCATTTATTGTTGTAAATATACTTATTTTTACATTAAATAAGAAAATCCACCTATTCATTTAACCCAATGAGCTGATTCGTCAATAAATAACACAGAATTTTCGTTTGTTTTAGTAATGTTTTAATAACTGATGTATATATAACGTTTACATTTATTTCTTAAGAGGATGAAATTAAATATAAAATATGAACATTTCAAGATAATTAAACATGTAAAGTCAATTATCATATTATAAACTTGTAATCTTAGTAATGTAAATACTCATAAATTTGAAAGTTCAGTAGATAACATAACTGATTATTAATTATGTCACGGGCTAATCGTACGTTCGATATTAACATCTAAATAGAAATTTAATCAAAAATCTAATTTTACAGCATTAACGCATTAAAATTCATGTAATTTTTATCTGGACATAAAAATTAAACAAGTTTAATATTATTTCCATTAAGTTCTCATTAATTTCCAAATTCACGCTCTGGGGCATACTGTTTGAGCCGAAATGTATTTGATTTACTACGAGTCCAGGACAGCAAAGAGGGGCCGAAGCCACAAAAGCCGCAAGAGACATAATTTACTTCTCACCACAATACTTCTAATTAAGATCATTCGTGAACCCAATGAAGCTACATACTATGTACTCACTGCACAAACTGGACGCTATAAATTACTCAAATCGTAACTCATGCCTTTTTCGTGCTACTCACAACTTTCCCAATTCATGCAATTTCAACTCTATATATATTAAACTAAGAATCATAATAGTTAATACAATAAAAGGTATCAAATATCAAAGCGCGGTTAAATTTACACTTAAGCTCTTATATGGAAACAGTTTTAAAACGTATTTATTGACTTTTTAAATAAAAATTCCGCAAATTAGTGCAATAGTAAGATAACTTATAGATATTGTAATTATTTTAATCTCTTATACGTGTTTTATGTACTCATATATGCCCATTTCTCATGTATTTTACAGTACATTGACGATATTTAATAAAATATATTTATTAGTTGATCATATCTTATTAAATTTCGTAATCAGTTTTATACAACAAAATATAAAAAAAAACTGTAGGAAAGTAAAACATAATTGTAAGGATATAACAAGTTTACATCATTTAACCATTCATTCAATATTATTAGACATAAGCTATTGTTTTATGACACTTGACATCATTGTATGTTACTTATTAAGAAAACCTATAAAAAATTAAACGGTTTCCAAAGATGCGCAGGTTTGAGTCCTGCTACTTTCAAATTTTATAGGTTTTCTTAATGAGTATTTTTCTTTAATAAGTATAGAATAACATTTTAAAAATGTAAAAAAATATTATTTTATGTTGTTACTATAAATAGAATGTACAAAATATATGAAAAATAAGTAAAATTAAAACATAGAATTAAGGAATTATTTGAGGAGGAATGTTTAACAGAATTCCTGCTTCACTGCCGAAGAGCTTTGAGCGGCCTCTTGTGCCTTAATGATGTCATTTGAATGACTGTATTTGCAGATCAGATATGAATAGCCACATTAAGCCACAGCCAACCTCGTCGATTTAATTTTTATAAGAAAAAAAAATATTACATTTTATTAATTTAAATGTTTTATTCTAAAATAATTCATTTTTTCCACTCTAAAGCTTGACGTTTAATCTGCCACTCAATTCGCGATTCAGCATTTCCAGAATTTTGTGGAAAATAGGGAAAAGAATGTCTCAACACAAGTGATACAGTGTGTAATAAAAAAATCAAATATTAATGTTACATTGTGCGTAATATTTTTAGTAATAAGACATAGTTGCAAATACTTGTTTTGCTTTCTATAAATACGAACGTGATTACCTACTAGGGCTGTCAATCGAATCAATAGAATACAATAAAATGTCTCCTTTCAGTGCAACGTAGTTAGGTCTAAATGAGGTTTGAGTAATGTAACGAGAACACGAAAGCCTCGCGTGGCTTAAGACATTACTGTCTGCGTCTCTACGCAACATTCTACTATTTTCCCCAAAGCCAGTCTTAATGAGAGCAAATAGACTTATACAATAAATAACTTAATTCTTGATAAATCTTTAATCTTTTACTTGGCATCAATATTGAAACGTTATTTTTATTTTTCAAATATAATCCACAGTTTTTTATAAATTAGTTACATCAAGAGATTATTCCGCTTAGCAGTAGAGTAATTACAGAATTTCAATTTTAATTTCGAGCATGCTCTTGTATAAAATACTTCAAATACATCCGTTACGATACCGACAAAGGCAGATGTGGAGCCCGCTTCGTCAATTTATAATGCGATTAAAAGAAAGAATGGCGATCCAACTGATTGCACGGATCCTTATGCTTCACCAAAATCTCAATCAAAATAACGAACAGCCCCGAGCTCAATAAAGGAACATAAATATTACCAGGTTCCCTATGAATAATTGATTCGTTTCGTTTGCTGCCGTTCATCTATTTCACCACGGTAGTTGAAAATGTCTCAATTTATATTTAGCCTAAAGTAACGTTGTAATGAAACCTTTATTATCTACGCACGCGTAAGCCGAGTGAGCATGCGTATAGTGATTAATATGACGAAGTGCACCCATCGATCGCGCCGTGGTCCTACCACCGTACGACCACACGGTCGCCGCGTGCGCCGCCACACATTCGACCGTATTCATATCCACTGTACCGAACTGACCACTATTTATTAATACTAAGAGTAATTGCATCTCAGCCCTTTCATAAGATTTCACATGAGAAGGGATTAACACTCGTTTGCTCGGTTAATCCGTCGGTGAGAAATTTCATTCTTGATGATCGTTCTTTTATGTTTTTGAATAGTGTTGATGAAATAGGTTAGACATTTTTTATCGAAGTGCGATCGAACCTGATCTAATCCCAATGATGAAATTAAGAACACGAAATTTCTCAGATTAGATTTACCGCTCTTTATGACTGTAAAAGGTACAATTTCAAAACTCGTTATATGGCTATAATAATAATCCAAGAAAGCCACAACTTACGACAGCTTTGGGGAGAGCAAACAAACAATAATAAATTGTAGAGACGATAATAATAAATGTGTAAATATGGAAGAGTAAGCCCATTCAAGAGTAAATAATATCTAATTTAGTGAGCACCAATGTTAGATGTCGTAAAATAGAACCAAGTTTCCTATTACGGCAGCAGGACTGAATCAACGCACAATAAGTGATGCTGGTCATACATTCAAAAAAGATGTTATCGATCCGATTTATCACCAATCGACAACGGTAACGAGCGGTTAGCTTTTCTCACTTCACTAATTTAGACGTTTTTGAAGTAGCCCAATGTTAAACGGAGGTTGAGGTACATGGTAAACACGGTCAGTTTATATGACCAGCAAACAGTGACGTGAACTGTACACAAGATGATTTTTTATTTGTTTAGTTGCTAGTTCTGGCTCAAATACCCGTGAGAAGATGCATGCCTCCCAAACACGTGAGATGCGGAAACGCCGTAAGCATGAATGACGCGTCACAGATTGCTGAGGTTGTCAGCACTTACGTGACAAGGTATTCCTATATAGTAGTAACGGATGTACATCGATCCAATAGTTCATTCTTAATACTTGTTATTTCTTATTGTAACTATTTGAATGGATCAATCAAAAAATAATTTATATCATTTATATTTGCATTCTATGTTACGCATAAGACATTATATTTTTTAATTTGAATCTATAAAAGATCATAACGTGATTAATTACTAATCCACACATAAACGTACTTATAACTCAATATAAATGCCTTACTTAAACATACCTATAAATTTTGTGTGTGTTGATGCAAAACAAGAGACCTTAAAAATTATTCATTGAAAAAATATCTGTCAACAATAACAACAAATAGGAAAGGTCACTTTATATTTCAAGAGGTGTCAAGTCACATGACACCATTAACTCAAGATTACGTAGGAATCCGGCGAGTGAGAAATTTCCACAGACCTTAAGCGAATGTCATTTGAATATAAATTGTATCAGACAGTGAGCTGCGGCATCGAGGGCCCGTGTACCTCTCATTGTGCGTATAACAAGATCAGTATCGACTTAATGACAATATATTGGTAATAAAATTAGATAGTCCATACCGTCACCGAGAGAACATCACAGGTCGCGGCCCCACAGTTCGACTCTCATATTTATTGCAAACTAACTAGAAACATTATCGAGTAACGGCTGAATGTGATCCAAATACTAAGAGTCCCCTTCATAATATATAAATTATAATATGGAACCTTAACTCCGAGAACTTAGCTCCATATTTGTTATGTAAACACGAACGCGGAAAGCGCGCTAGATGCAGCCTGCGAGGTCATAAGAACGCTAACTTATTATATAACTATTATGACACTTTTATCTGTATGTAAACCGAAGAAAAGTAAACTTATATAAAAGTAAGAATGAAGTCCATAAAAAGCAATTTTGCAGCCAGTGATGCCAATAAAAACTGTAAAATATTGCCTCAATGGTAATATTTATATGTTTATAGAATGTACTTGTTATTTTTTCATCTTGATATGGAATATGGTTTTATTTGTCAACAGAGACACATCGCTTGTTGCTGACTGCCAGCACACCATATTTTTTTAAATTGAAGATGTTGATTTTCATTAATCATAAATGTCAATGAAATATTATCGAATCAAAGTTACAAGTAAAAGCCATTAGCATTCGTAATAGTGTAAAATATGATCACCAATCACTAAATTTATTTTAAAACTTTATAATAATACATACAAATGGTCAGTTTTTGTCGTCAATTTTTGAATGCGCAAGCGCAGTGTGCAATATACGGAGGCCGAGAGGGCAACACGCGATCATCGCTAGATAGCGATCTCAAAGATTAACTGCCTGCAATGTGACAGTACCGTAATTACTCACACGATGATTCTTATCGATCGATTTTATTATCCTTATTAAGGAAATGCCATATGATTTCTAAGATAGATGCTGACCAGACATAATATGCGGATTTTATTCTTTATCTATCTATGGAATTGATCATCTAATTATAAATATTTTTCAATATATCTTTGATGTATGTTTTGCTTTGAAGGCATAAATACATAAAATTTATTTTAAAGTAATTATCTAGTAATTACCAGGTAGACAAGGCGCAGAGCTAAGAGCCATCTCCTCCAAGTCCTTTATGTACGTAGATATATACATGGAAGATGGATACATGTCAGCAATAGCATCTGCTATTACTGGGGACATGTATCCATCCTCCAGTACAGGCGAACCCAAAGCAATGCCATCTAGTTGTAAATAGAATTCTTGATTGAACATTAGATATCCAGATGTGAATGTTTGAAACAATATTCAAGTCACAATACAATTACAGGTTAATAATTCAATAGCTTTCCTCGATGTGTTAGTCATAAGAAATCCCGATGGCACAATAGGCCACACACTATATAGGAAACCCACGCACACCAATAGATACCTCAATGGTAAAT
>DVQM01001286.1:0-12551 GCA_018231645.1 Heliconius ricini | reverse complement strand
TATATATATATATATATATATATACAAATATGTCAACATAAAAAATAACCCTAAACCTAAACCATTATCAAAATAGGGAACAGCATTTTTTCAAAAAAAAAACCATTTCAAGATATTTGACTTGTGTTTATAATCAATTAAAATGCTAAACTTAACTCGTGTTAGAGAAACACTTGAGTGCTACAAGTATTTATTTTCGCTACCGGCTTCTTCCACTTCAAGTTTCTACGCATTTTTTAATAAAAATCTCACACTTTTTAAAATAACAATATCCAAAATTTTTTTTTTGTACCTAATTCATGCATCTGACGCAGTTTATTTTCTAAATATTATAATTCAACTTCTATATACTACAATTCAACTTTTATACTAAGGTACTTTATAAAGTATACCACGAACGTATTGCATTTTCACGCTTTATCCCGCAAAACAAAGGAGGTGTTCCGTTTACATTGCATGTTAAGTGAAACTTAATACCACGCTGACTATCTTTAAAAAAAAACTTAAATGGAGTGATCTTAGAATATTGCCTAATAACAAATTTACCTTTATTGAATAAACGTGTGAAAATAAAAAAATATATAATATATATAAGTTTCATTCGCGAAGTCAACATCATCAGAATTGACCCATCAGGTAGCCTCGTTACACGTCACATCTTTTTTTATATTTTTTAACAAATGTTTTTTTTCGATAGTGAGAACCCACTGTATTTTTATTGATATTACTTGCAAGTCACTGTCGGTTTTATAAAGAGGCTTCCTTCCTTATAAAATTGGGGGTCCTTGTGTTATATACATTTGTAAATATTTTTTGTTTCCTTTAAAATTTTGTGACCAATCACTCTGTAATGTCTGACTCAAACACTTGGAGTAAATAATTTTCATTTTTTTACTTTGGTTAGAAGATAAAGCGCGATGTGCAGTTCTATACAAGGCGCAAAATCTATAAAATTTAGCGGAATGGAGTGTCTTAATATTGAATTCCTGCTATGTGGTAAAAAGCGTATTTCTGTCCGCTTATTGAAATGAAAAAAAAAAATTTTAAGTAAAAAATTTAGAGTAACATTCTAAGTGACACGACACCATTTTGCGTGTTATCCTTTCTATCTAACTATCCAACACAAAAAATATAAGTTCAATTGAATGTTCAATTGAATTATTTTTGAGATTTAACAAAACAAATTCCTCATTAATATAAAATTAAAGAAAAGATTTTTTGTATACAGAACCAATTATTAGTTTTACCTTTTTAACTTAACAATTTTTTACAAATATGGGTGGCCGACGTTTGGCATTTTTAATTTACGCGTACGCTTTTTATTTATCCACTAAAAATATAGAGATGTGAAAATTTCAAATTTATTAATTTCTTAACCGAACTCTTTATAACTTAATAATGTCCATCGAACGGGTGTTAAAGAGTTTTTTTTATTTTCTTTTTTTTTATAATAATAATCAACCGTGACAAAGGCTAGTGGCCATTTATAGCAAAAATTGCACTTATTAAGAAATTCTCACATAGTTTTTTTTCTTTTATTATAGGTTAACACTAATAATTTAATTTTTTAGTTCACGGTGGCCCTTGGTTTTTTCATGAGGAAATCGGCAAGTGTTAAGTTGGAATTAATTGACTTTGAATAATCATTTTCTAATAATGACGCCATTGGTTAGAAGTATATAATATGGGGTTGTATATAAAATGAACTTGAACCCGCGCTTTTTTGAAACCTTCAATAGGGTGAACCGTTAGTCCTTATCGAGTAGTAAATAAAGTAACGGGACTCCAATCTGCTCCTACTCGGCGCCTTTTGGTAAATAAGAGAAACGAGCTACATTTATTTCTTCACGTCTTGTCTTTTAATCTTTAAGTTATATTTGATATAAATCTACTTTCTTTACTTGCTATAGATACTATGATAGTAGCAATTACATAATAAAAAAAATCTTTATTCATCACATTCTAAGAAAATGAACGGATGATGTCGATCCTTAATTCGGTACACATCGTTACCGACAGGTATCTTGTAAGGGTCGAGGTACACTAAGGATATTTCAATAAAAGGTATTAGGTATAGGTACATTCTGAAACTACACAGGCGATTCGGAAAAGACGCGAGTTCGAGTTGCTTTACGTCAATATTTTTTTGCTTACTTTAATGTGTAAACACTACTTAAAAAAATGACAAAATAATATGTACTCGCTTATATAGTTACAAATTTACCTTAAATAAAAAAATACATTATTATTAATGGACAGACGTGAGGCAGGGCCAAGCGTGTGACTGTAAATGCTAAAGGGTGTGGGTTCGATTCCCACTCGACCAAATTAAATATTTGATATTTTCAATTCCTCGATCTGGTTACTAGGAAAAATGCGACATTGAGTTCTGTCAACACGCAATGGTTTCAGAATTCTGCGGAAAGTGATGAAAAGAAATGCCTTAATGTGAACGGAGTGTCTTAACACTAGGTGGGAACCTAGTTAGGTTAGGTAGGTTCCCTCTGCTGTCCATGCGATGTGCTACATCTACAGACTAAAGCTAATATATATTAAAATCCAAAAAACAATGTACTTGCCACGTCTTAGTAGAATAAAAAATATATAATTTTAACTGGTAGGTAGATGGATACATGAACCAATTAAATTCCGAGTCTGATTTCCGATTGATGTTGGAGACTGTCACACAACACAATGTATCGAGCTATAACAAAATCAAATTTTGATCTCAATATATCACAAACCGAAACACCGGATGCTGGCAGGAACTCTTCCGTTTCTATAATATATTATAATAATTACAAGTTTTTATTTGAATAAAAAGTGTTTCTCACGGGACGGTCGGTGCCGTGATTGTGGCTTTGAAAGGCATAGCTTTCATAATATAAAAAATATTTGAAAGGGTACGTCGTAAACCATGACTGTTGTGGGTTCGATTCTCACTCGGGAGAAAAAGATAATTTTCTTTACTCACTTGGATCAGAAGACTAAGGGCGGCATTGAGCTTCACTACACAACACGTCATTTCTCTAAAAAAGAGTCAAAAGACACTCCCTCTGTCTACCGGATTTTCTCACCAAAATTGCGTTTCGAGCCGGTGGTAGCTTTGTTTGTGACGACATTGGCGTATCTAGAGATATTGTCTGGGAGGAAAGAAGGAAGTTTTTCAAGCTCAATTTTTTGCTGGTAAAAATTGTAGGATGGCGATATAACCTCATATCGCCTTCTTTATATTCTGGGGTGTGCACAGACCGTTAAACCTATTCCTACGCTCGTACGATTTAATTTCAAATAGTTTATTTTTTGTTAATTTTCACAGCATAACGTACTTAATATACTTCTCAAAATGAAGAAAAAAATATTTTTAATTTTGAATCGCATCTAAATCGAGCCTACTCCTGTCATAAGCCATAAAATTAGACCCTAGACCATTCGCTCAGCCGGCTTTAATAGAGGCCAATATATGAAATGTATGAAAAAATATTATTTTCACCCATTGTGCGGATGCCGCGGTCAAACACCATATGTGCCACGTGGATACAGCAAAAAGGTTTGTTATAAGCTGCATAAAACTAGTTTGTTTAGTTTATACTAACATAACCTGCAACGTTTCTAGTGCATTTTATTAGAAAAACTGTCTATTTACTCGACTGCACAGCCTAAAGGAGGGTAATGTGTTTATCGGTCCATTAATATTTGTATATTGGACTTTATGTGGCGTTGTAGAGACCAAACGGATTGACGAATCTTGACGTTTCTTACTATTTTTATTAAAGTAGTAATTATTGATTCTTATAAGAATTATGAAGGCAAAGCCCGGCGGCAAATTCCTTTACTCAAAACGCAACGCCTCCAAAATTTGGAGGAAAGTGACGAACGGAAATATCTTAATAAAAACGAAGTGTCTTACAACTAGGTTCTTACTGCCTACACGGATATATGTGACATACAGTGTGAAGCTAAAAAAGGATATTGAATATTCCCTCTGCCCTTCGCAAAAACCTTAGAAGTCAAATTTCAGCGTTGTACGCCGTGTAGTGTCGACTGTGTAGTTACTTGCACTTCACTTAGGAATAATTTTCTATACATATACATACATATATAAATTTCTATTTTCCAAATATAGAAGGAGAAAGCTCCGAGTGTGTTCCAATATTATCACACAATATCAAATGTGAATTAAAACTATGCTGATTTTATTATACCTTTACACTACATTTACTCATAAGATAAACAGGTAACCATAAAAAAAACATCTAATCAAATATCCTAACCTATATTGTCTATAACCTAGATAAAATCTACATTAGTCACATCTAAAAAAACTAACCTAGATCCAACAAAAAGTTATAGCCCAAGGTTAGGTCTATTATGACAGCTGACCGTAAGCAGAGTACGGCAGTAGGCCAGTGGGTGGACTTGGTAGGCTTCGCGATTATACACCTGGTTAGCCTTGCTTTTGGTAACGTGATTTTGATTTTTTTCTTATTTTTAATCCTTTTAACCATCTAAAAGTTGTGTTAGGCTGTTCCAGGGTTGGAACAGCCTAACATAACTTCTAAAATGGGAATGAAGTATTTAATATTTTCATTTCTTGAGTTGAGTGCCAACACTCAATATCGAATGCGTCCATAGCAGCGGCAATTATATTTTAAGGTATATTGGTAAATTCTTTATTTATTCCTTCAACATGCAAGAGTCAATGCAAAAGAAAACAAAAAATGTATATTTCAAAGTATAAGTGAAGTATTAGTAAACAAAGAGAGTTTTCAAGGCAGTGAAACGTAATATTCCTTTGCAGTGTGCAGGTGTATATAAACTAGATTGTGACTGTGGCTTATCAAACATCGGTGAAACAAAGTCAACCTTTGTTTGAAAGAAATTGATGTTAGGGTAAAGGAACATATCTCCGATATCAAGAATGGGCATATATCGAAATCAGCTGTGTGTGAGCATACTGTGGATAAACCCAGCCACTACATTAGGTTTGATAAATCCAAAATCCTCACTAAGGTAAACAGATACATTCCTAGAATGATCCACGAGGCTATAAAAATATAAAGACATTCTAATTTCAACAGAGAGGATGGCTGGAAATTTTCTGGGACCTCTTAAACTCACCATACCAGAGGGCAAGATACAGTCAGCTCAGTACGCGAGTAAATTAAGAAATTATTGGTGATAGTTTGGTATAATAATAATGTCCGACTAAAAGACGGATGCCATCTCAGTATACCACTGTGTTGGAAACGTCGGATTTCCAAAAATGTATAAACTTAAATATACGCGATAATCCGGTTAAAATAGTTTAATTTAAAAATATTCAGAGATAACCCCTGCACAATTTTATATACATGAGTGACAGAAAACGCTGGGCCTATTTTATTATTAGAGTGACCATCGAACCCACAACCATCGCGTTTTCACCTTGTAATTAACTATTTAATCTTTGCAATTCCAAAAATCTATACAACTTATGAGAAAATAAACATCACAGATTCTCACACTAACCTACATCTGTCAACGTTCACACGTAGCACTCATTATCCACTCAATTGACCGTTCACATGAAAATTAACCGAGATTTTCTCATAAAAACTAACATTTTGATATAAAAAATGGAAGATTTTATTAAAAAAAGTGTTAAAAAATTACAGCATCTGTTTTAGTATTGTGGAATATTCAGAAGACAGTTGCTACAACGATATTGCGAGGCTTCACCTTAGATGCGCAGGCGCAGGCGCAAACAGATGGTTTGCAATTGGCAATTTTTTTGTATAACAGTAGGTGAGTTAAGAATCATAATATTAAATGTATTAAAATGGTATTTGCAAAAACAAAGATATCGATCAGTATTTGTAAGATATAGTAAAAGTAACAGTTATACAGTAAATAGTTTACCCGTAGACTTACTTAAAATATGTACCTATATCAAAAACTTGAGCATATTGTTAATTTCCCTTCCTCATGAATGTCGCTAAAATAATATACTTTTTGAAATCCAACTGTTAGTTCCAAAGATAAGGTCGTTCAAACAGACTCTTCTGCATACAAATTTTTTAGCTTCACACTGTATCTCTATATCCCAGGCAGAAGAAATCTGCTCAATAAAAAGATGAAACGAAACAAATTCGTTTCCAACCCTTAGAATTGAATCTGCGGCCGTTTTCAGTCACACGCTGTCTTGTTTAATGTTTCTACTAGAAACGTAAAGGCCAGTCGTGGTACAGAGGCAGAAATTTCTGAATGTAAACGCAACTGATTGTAGGTTCCATCCCGACTCGAGAAAATTAAATATTTATTTAAATTTATATTTTCATTTTTTACTCTGGCGAAATTACTATTAATTCGTTCGAGGCAAAAATACGGCATTGAGGTCCTGGACTCAACATACAATACTTCCAAAAATCGTCGGAAAATGGGAAACTGAGTGTCTTAACACTAAATTATCTGTGCCTATCCTATTGAATGATCTACCTGACACTTTACCTACAAAAAACCTTTCTCTAAATGTAGTCCTCTTAAGCCGTACGAGACATCGCCAACGGCACTTAGTTATGACGACCTGTTTTTTGGTTTGCATCACAACCATGACAAAATTATAGAATTTTTACAAGTTAAAAAAACAAATTTTGGCGCTTCAGGCGCTTCATAAAATATAAATAAAGTCATAAATGTTACACGGCAAATCGAATACGCTGTCTAATTTAGTTTTAATGTAACGTTATAACCATTCGATTTGTTCTGCAAAATCCCTTTTTACCTGAATCTTGAATTCTTTGATAGTGACTTTTGACGCTTGAGGCGTCGTAACAAATATTATTCTCAAAGACTCTAGGAAAATTTCAAAATAATAAAGCTTTTTTTAGCTGTACGCTATATTCTGCACATAGCGGGGTAGAGACTGAGGGAACCTGGAAAATAGTAATTAAGACACTCATGTCATGACAGATATTTGTTCCTATTAAGACACTTCTGTTCATTTTTAGCCAAATTTCGGAGGCCTTGCGTGTTGAGTGGCGGAACTCAATGTCATACTTTTATAGACAAATTAATATTATATTTAACTTTTGAAATATATTGAACTCGATGTAAATAAAATATTAACACGGAAAAGAACACGGTCCCTCTGACTTAAAAGTATTCACTGAACCAACAGGTCTAATAACATTTATAAAGATGAGCAATTATGACACGTGTACACTTGAGTTTATATAACGTTTTTTTATACAATTACTTGTGAATAGATATTTAAAATGACAAATTTTGAAGGACTTTTGAAGGATAATTCTAAAATATACTTTATTTCAAATAACTTTAGGTATAATTTGTGATGAAAGTTCAACTAATTATGGTTAGTTCCGTACAAAAGTGCAATGATGCGCGAAAAATGGACTGGAAGTCCAGAGATCTGACCATGCACTTCACCCTTTTAGTTTTGATCCTTTATTAAAAAATATTTTTGAGGCTGAGCGTAGGGGCACAGGCGTGTGACTGTAAACACGATTGGATGTGGGTTCGATCCCCACTCGAGCAAATGAAATATTTAATATTTTTATTTTCTTCATTCTGGTGTCGAGATAAAGCGCGGCGTTCAGTTCCACCACTCAACCTTAGTCTTAACATTAGGATTTCTCTGATTTTTATCATTTCAACGTAGCTTGATGAGAACGTGTGGGTTAGTGGATTTGCAAGAAATGAAGTTGAAATTCCGCTACGTTTAAATTTTTCTTTCCTAAGTATGTAACACTTTTGAAAAGTAAAAACTATTTATAATGGAATGTATTTAAACTAACTTAGCTTAGCTTCACGCTTTATGCCTAGCGGGGTAGTCAGAGAGAATGGAAAATGTATCTAAACTAAAATTATTAATAAATTAATTAATGAAATGTATAAATAATAATTTGCAATCAAAAAAATAAAGAATATGAACATTACGAGCAGAGAGGAAAAATGTTAATTCATGTCAATGTCATTTCCTCGATAGATATCAAATCCACGACCATCGCGCGTATTAACCGTATCATTAAATATTTTTATATATTACAGCTAATATTAAGACTATTTAATCAAGTAACAAAACGACATTATTGGCTATTTAACGGAAGTGCGATATCTTACAAATTCTGCTTACTTCCGTTGAAACCTTTTCGGGGGATTAAAAGTCTCTTTAGTTCCTCAAATTATCAATACCCCTCCTCCTTCGACTTCATTCAACCCCCTTTAATGGAAACGCTAACATGATGTAATTAGAACTTAAGTTATTCTGACTCAGAATTTCAAAATTTTATATTATAAGAAAAAATTAAGAGCTCATATTTTATTTTCAATAAGGATTTTTTACGTAGCTGGACTTGGACCTTTTGAAAACCGTTAAAGCTGTTAGTCGTCTTCAGTTTATACCATTCTACGAGTAGTAGGTACATTTTGAACCAATAGTTTTTGAGATTAGCGAGTTCAGTCGAACAAACTCCTCAGTTTTAATAATACTCCTTTATACCTACTATAGCCCCCATAGATTGTTTAACTGTTCTTAAATTAATACAATGTAAGCCAGTTAGAGAAATCCAAGTCCAAGCCTCTCCAAGTGAGACCTAAAAGCTAATGTATTATATTACATACATAACTATATTTCTAAATACAAAAATCACAGAAAGTATGCATGAGGCTGTCGTGGCGCTGCGCCAGAGTATAGAAGTGTTGATAATAAGCGCGACGATTGTAGGTTCTATTCGCAATCGGGAAATGAACTGTAGTTCAATTATAATTTTAATTTCTTTGTTTTCACTCACTTAAAATGTACACTTAACTCGGAATTCGGCGGACGGAGTGTCTTATGATCATCTCTATAGGGAAAATCTACCTACGACGCTGTCGCCGGAATACAGTGTGAATCTAAAAAATACAAGTTAGTTACATTTATCAAATGTTATGTCCTATTATTTATTTTCAGAGTTTTACGCTGTATCCCACACCTACCAGGTTGGGCAAAGGGAACCTGAGTACGTCGTGTTAAGGACACAGACCGTTCCGCCGCGCTTTGAGCGCTTAGTGCAGCACGCTTGTACCCCTGCACCACGACCGTTTTGATCAATTGAAGTAGGTACCCATTTCGTCTCGTCACTCAACATCCATTATTAGACTAGAGCTTCTAATATCTTATACTTCAAAATAGAAAAAAAATCTTCTTTTTATCTAATTTAGATAATAATAGCAATTATTCTGACTTATTTCGGCAAAGTGGCTAAAATTGGTCACTAATCAGGTAATTTGGTGCCGACGGCCGATGCTTGCGAATCCCTAATTGAATTAGATGGCACCGGATATCATTTTTGACGAAACGAGTGGTGATTTATTATGTAATTGTTAATTTTGTGGTCAAAATGGTACTTGTGCTTTTCGGGTCGTTATTTGATAGTGTTGTTGTGTAAGAAGTAAGAGTTTAAATCGTATTAGACTAAGCTTCAGTTTTTAGTCACATAAATTTCCTCTTAATTCAAGTAATCGCAACAGTATTCACTCAAAGATATGTATTATCATATACTTTCATTTCAATTATTTTCATATCTTGACGAACAAGACGAAAGGTGGTGTTAAATTTCGCTACTTAATAAGTATTGTGAAAGCAATGTCTTGAAATTTAAGCCGAGTAAGGAATGTAATATCTTAACACTATGTTCCCTTTGTCTACCCGGTTATGAGAGATAAGAACGTGAAGCTACATATTTTTATTAGTATACAAATTTAAAACATGTAGTCTTTTTTTTCATTCTTTTATCCAGCTTTCGTCTATATCGTGTCAAATGATACTTTGATGACATCTCGTTTATTTTTTTTATTTGCAAAACCGCATACGTCCACTAATAGAATGTAATAACCGTCTAACATGTCTCCTAATGATTTGTGCTTTTTTGGGTTCCTTTTTTTTATCTTCATGGTGTATCTTCTAAAAGCCCTGGTGGTGCTGCAGCATAGCGGTGGTTGTGAATTCAATTTCCACCGTGTGAATTTGTGTTGAATGTTACGAAAATGGTCAATAAGTGGGGAAGCGAGTGTCTTAACACTAGTTTCATCCTTTCTACCCTGTTGTATGCGGAATATGGCGTGAAGCTGTATAAAACGCAGAAACATAACTATCCAATTAAACAATACCCTCTCAATACAACCAGTATAAGTACAAGTAAATGAAAAAATACTATTCAATTTTAACCACACCAAAACCACACAAATGTACTACGGTTGACGAGTTGAGGTCACCCTGAAGTTAGCTGTAGGTAGCTACGCAGATTTAACTTTGGAATTTCTTACTTTTCATTATTTTCCAAGCAAGCAATACTATATTACAAAGCTAAGCTAAGCTATTAAGCTTACTGTATTGCAAAGTTCAGCAGGCCTAACTTCAATTCGGCCACGACTCACCAACCGTATTGTACCTACTTATATATTATACGGTAAAACCTTTGTTATACAGTCATAAATCGTACACCACGCCCGCGCATACCTACGTCATAACTTGTGATTTTTTCACATCTACCTCCAGCTCCTCTCCACTCGCTACTACAAAATTTATGATTTTATTTAGAAACGTGTGGGGCAAAAAGTTAATCGATTGATCTTACTGTTTTTTTTGCTTGATGCTGCCGTGGCCAGTGGTTTTTGAAGGGACTTGGTCAGTTTTTGTTGTCTTTTAAAGTAAAAGTTGCTTTTGAAAATGCTTACTGGACTGGACTTAAACTATTGGGTAATTGCGTTAAGAGCACTAAAAGTACCTACTATTAACAGATATATTTTTAATATATTATTTAATGTAATTATTTACAACTTTTTTTCTATTGGACATAACAATATATTGTGATATATTATATTTTCTTTTATCTATATGATTACATGATTTACCTAAAATATATGATTTACCTAAAATATATTTTAAGACCTAAACTTTTGGATTACGGTAAAAATATTAAAGGTACAATTTTGTTTGTTAATAAAATAACGGCATATTTTTTTTACGGTAGTTATATTTTATTTCTGTAACACTTTGATTTTGTATTGAGTATTTTGATTTCACTTAAAACCGACTATATACGATTTATTATAAGATTCTATAGTGTGTTTAGATACGTGTCAGCATTTGTACGTGGAAATTGAACCTGCGCCTCTTAGAAATAATTCAATCTATTGACAATTAAGCCAAACGCTCTTATCGAGCTACGCCGAAAATCTTGTACGTTCGTTTTAATTTATTTGTTAGTAATCAAAGTAGTTATTATACAAACTTCCCATATTTTTAATTTTAATAGCTCAACGCTGTATTCATCGCATAGCAAGGTAGGCTGAGGTAACATAACATTAAAATTAAACTGGGAAACGAATTCGAATCCGGTGTGTTTATAATCTAAACCAAGACTGTTCTAATAAAATATTTAATCGATTATCTTTGTCCATATAAGTTATGTATGAATATGAAAAAAATACAAAAGCATAAGTTACAACAAAAAACAATATATTACTTAATTATACAAGATTAAACGTGCAATTTACCCGCCACCCATTGTACGAAATGAAAATAGATCTTCGCCCGCCCGCCCTCGGTCCACACGACCGCCCACTTAAAGCTTCATTCCAAAAATATATTTTGATACTTTGCAACTATTTAATAACTGGTTGCAGAACGGTAAAGTAGCAATTAAAAGTATATTTAGTCAGTCATATCAATAGAATCATCGATTATCGTTTTTTCTATGCAATTTTGTATGGACATCTCAAATCCAAACGGTAATATGTTTAAAAACATTTCTTTTTACTTATAAAAATGGGTGAGAAAGGTCCATTTTTGCAAAAAATGGTAGTGGATTCGATAAATCGTTTGTACTAAAAGCGTGTCTAATATCGTGATTATTGGTTATTAAATATAATTTTTAATGTAAATGAATTGAAACCGCTAATATTGTGTCATTCTGTCAATCAATCATTTTGCAATTTTTAGTGTAATATTGCTTCTATAGTGACGCAGTAGGATAGTCTGTCTATACGCAGTGACTGTGCATTCGATATCACTTGGGGGCAATTTTTAGTATTAAATATATTAGATGCAAGCTGATTCCCGCTTATAACAAAGTAGGTAGAAGGAACCTCATATTAAGATTCAATGTTCTAGATTTTGCATTTTGTGTGGTATTATTCAGCATTTCTTTTATAAGGCAATATAAGACAAGAGCGAGTATATAAATATAATTAATTCCTCGAGTGGAAATCAAACCCACAACCGTCCAGTCACTCGTTGCGCCCCTACGCTATAAAGGCATCAGGGATAAATCTAAATATGCAAATGTCACTAAAACAAAACTAAAAGAGAAAATTCAAAAATAAAAATACAACTAGGATCCACACATTAATGAAACTTGTAAAACACAATATCGTCAATTTGCTTAACCGGACCACTATTTTATGAATAATTTTATTGTCTTACTTTAATTGTATATATCAAGAAATTTGAAGAGGCCAGTCGTGGCGCAGTGGCACAAAGTGTGACTGTAAAACCGATTGGTTGT
>DVQM01001285.1:0-12553 GCA_018231645.1 Heliconius ricini | reverse complement strand
TTTAGAAAACGTATAAAAATTTGAATGTAGCGGGACTCGAACCCGCGCCTCCTGGGAACCGGGTTCGAGTATAGAACAGTAAAAACAACCCAGCCCTTGAAGTTATAAGGAGTTTAGTCTAAATATGTAGATATGTTAATTTATTATTTATCATATCCTTTTACGTTTGTTGAGTGTCTAAAGCCATAAGAGTTTAAATCTATATATAGAATTGACATAAATGATAACATTTGGCTTTTTAACAAGAAATCTTATAGTCACACTTTTAATTTTTCTTTATTTTTTTTCTATTACTAACAACATCAAGGGTGTGACTGTAACCCGACTGTTGTGGGTTCGATCTCTACTCTTGGGAATAATGAAATATGGATTAATGTTTTCGCTTTGGCATCAAGGAAATTAGCCCGGCGTTGAATTCCGCCACTCTATACGCAATGCGTCGTAAAATTTTCTAACACTAGGATCCCTCTGCGTACCCTGCTTTATGGGGGGGGATACAGCGTGAAGCTGAACAAGGATTTGAATATGCATCTTAGTTCATGAAATAGCCAAGCGTTTTATACAATAGTTATTTTTTTATACAGAATATAAAAATCTAAATGACGTTATGACGTTGGAGCTACTTTGAGCTATATAATAATAATCACACAGAGACAAAATACATTATAGTTAAATACGCATAAATATTTTAACCTCGTTTCATAGAGCCTATAAGGGCTTATAAAGCTATTTCTATCAGATTGACGTCAGCCTTACCTCCTCCAGTATTTATTTCTTTATAAATAAATCATAATGAGACCGGTCGTGGCGTAGGGTCACAAAGTGTGACTCTAAACGCGACTGGTTGTGGGTTCGATCCCCACTCGAGGAGATGAAATATTTATTGCAATATTTATTTTCATTTCTTCGCTCTTATGTCGAGGCAACAGCGCGGCATTGATTTAAGCCGCTCAATACGTAAAGCCTCCAGAATTCGGCGGAAAGTGGGAAACGAAGTGTCTCAACACTAAGGTCCCTCTGCCTACCCTGCTGTATGCGGGATACAGCATGAAGCTTATGATTTGTTTCTCTATAGATATATAAATTTCTGTAATTATTTACTGTTATGCTATTTCAATGTTACTACTACCAGACGTCAAGGATAATATGTTCATGGCCTTTTAATACAATACATGCTTATTTCATTATTAAATAAATAAATAAATCACCTTTACTCTGTATCCCGAACACAGCAGGACAGGCAGAGGGAACCTAGTGTTAAGACACTCCGTTCCCCATTTTTTACCGGATTCTGGAGGCGTTGCGTGTTGAGTGGTAGAATGCAACGCCACCCTACCCCTCAACGCCAGAGGGAACAAATTGAATTATAAATTTAAGCAAATTTTTCCTCTCTTCGAGTGGGGATCGAATCTACAACCAGTCGGCTTTACAGTCATACTTTGTGCCCCTGCGCCACGACTGGCCTCTATTAAATAAGTTTGTAAAATTAATTTCATTTAACTTTCAAATACAAATATATTTTGCGCATCCTCTAAAAGGTCGCGAGGTCGATCTCCCTACAGACTCGTCCTTGACACAGAATATTTTTAGATATAACGTTATTTTCGTTACAACGTAGTTTATTATTTGAAAACTATTACAAAAAGGAACAAGCTTCTAAGAAATTATCTTTATATATTTAAAATATATTCGCCTACAACTTTACTTTCTTAAGACACTTTACATGTTTATTTATGATGTATAAATAAACATAAGAAAGATATCTTTATCGTTAACATCAATTTATTTACTGAAGTAATTATGGTATTTATTTTTAATTTACTTAGAAATAATGAAAAATGTTACACAGTCCAGTCGAGCATAATACACGAAAACTTTTAAATTGTATAAAAAAACTACCTTTATCTTCACACTTTAGCCTGCTCATAGCAGGACAGGCAATCGAAATCTAGAGTCAAGACTACCGTTCTCCACATACCAGATGAATATCACGTATTGAATGGGAAACTAAAAATAATAAATTTCCTCGACTTCGAATCGAATACACGACCATCGCTCATAAAGTCCAAAATAGTTTTATAGCACCATAACAGCCACAAAGAAATGAAAATGAAATGATAAATATTTTAATGTATTCTTATTTAATATTTCTTTTATTTTTGCAACGACTATAAACAATTGCAGAAACAGTCTCATAAATTACCTACTTCTCAAGCACTGACCCCGAATTATGTGTGTCAAGGGATTAAATGTCTAAACCAATCCCGTGAATCTAAATATCATACTCGTATCTGTTGGGAAAACAAAATATGTACATCGATTTCAAATTCGCTACAGTAAATGTATTATGTAATAAATGAAAATTAAGTTAATAATTTATAGAAATAGAAATTAGTCGTGGCGCTGGTACGCAAAACGTGACTGTAAACACATTGGTTGTGAGTTCGATCCCCACTCGAGGAAATTAAATATTTATTTATATTTATGTTTCCATTTCTTCTAGAAATTATATTTCAATTTTTCCACTCAACGCAATGCCTCTAGCAAAAAGTGGGAAAAGAGGGTCTTAACACTTGGTTCCCTAGGGATACAGCGTGAAACTGTTTTTATTTAGTTTATAGAAAGAAATTTACGATGCCATTTAATAATATAGTAAAGTAAATAGTTAAAATACCTAATTTTTTTAGTCAAACTGTTGGATTTAAGCGGTTTATTTTAATACAATTTAAAATAAATAAGTATTATGTAAATTTACTGTACTTGGGGACATAATAAATAGTTGTTTTAAACAAAAACTAAAACTTTTTTTTTTACTTCTACGTGTTGAATAATATATTTAAAAAAAATTAAATTGGTTCTCAGAATATAATAAATATATAATAGTATATAGAGAACAAAAAGAGAATAAAATAGAAAAAATTCCATGTTATCACCATCATACAGATGGCATATCCAGCGTGTTCCTGGGTTAGGAGCTCAGAGCATTGCCTGAGACTTGCAACCCAAGTGTAGGCTTGAGTAATTTAAATACACACAAAAACGAATCTTATTTTTACGTATAAGTAAGTAAACAAATAAGTAGGAGGAGACTTCGGTTGATCTTCAAAAACACAATTTCAAAGATACTGAAGGAAGGTCATATTAAACTTAAAAAGCACGAGAGCCCCCGGATATGGGGGCATGGAGGGCATACTCGTATATGAAGAGGATGATGACAGTGGACGACGCATAAGAGATATGTAGAGATCTCTCTGGCTACCTCGCTAGGGATATAGCGGGAAGCTAAAGTAAATGAACTAATAAATACAACAAAATTATACACAGAATCGCCCAGGCTAATAGATTGGTAGAAGATATAAAAATATGTATTTCTTTTGTTATCTCCTGTAACGTTCGTAACGCGAAACCCGTGTCATATGTGACAAAATTAGCATATCAGCATATCAAGTGTATGGTAATGCGTGAATCATTATAGTTGTGAGACGGTCGCAGCCTAAGCCGGCAATTTTATGGAAAATATGAAAATATTTTTATGTCATTAAATTTTTTTTAAAGATAAAGATTTTTTTATCTTATTAAAGTGTTATTCCACACTTAGGAAAGAAAAATACTTATTTACAAAACGTATAAAAATTTGAACGTAGCGGGAGTCGAACCCGCGGCTCATAAGATACTAGCAACAAAAAAGTTGTAACAAGCGTATAAAAATTTCGACGTAGCTTGATGAGAACGTATGGCTTAGTGGTCAGAGCGCCGGTTGTCGGTTTTCGGGAGGCGGGGGTTCGAGTTCCGCTACGTTCGAATTTTTATACATTTTCTAAATAAGATGATACTAGTAAATCATACCAGTAAAGTATATTATACGAGGTTACTAGTAAACCATAGCACTTATAGTTATATCACTTGATGTGGCGTGTTTTTTTATTTTCATATAATATAATTATAATATTATATTCTAATTTATGTATTATTTTTTAATACATAAATAGGCTTTGTCGGTATTGTTTTTTAAACTTTTATATACATTAAGTATATTGACACTGAACAGATATATTTAATAGCATTATAAACAATTGGTCGTTAAATAGAGAGAAAGGTCAGTTGACATTTTGTTTACAAGACTGCATGACGTCATATGATAGCGGACCTCGTTTCGCACAATTTGTATTAATATTAGTTTTCTCAGTGACAACTGGATGGAGAAAAGTATGAAAATTATTTATATTTTTCACACGTCAAGTTCACTTCGTTTTTAGTTATATTACCAAAATAAGAAGGGTAAGGGAATGCAATTAAGGGAAGGTAATGCACTAAATTAGAAGAAAAGAAAAACCAAATAAAGCCAAAAGTCAAACGCAGTTTTTTATTAAAGGTAAACCCAAAAGAAACAAAATTTATATTCCATACATATATTTACAATTCTTCTCCACCATACATCATGGAAATTCCTTAAATGACGTACAATGAATGCGGAAGACAACCGCCGTGATTCACGTTAAAGACGCCGGGCGCAAGAAGTGAGTAAGCTATTTATATCACAATAAAACCGTTTTGTTAATGCTGCTGCTCAACAAAAAACCCTTTTGTCCGTCTGTTTTCATATAAATAAAACAGTGAATGAGTTAGAGACTAGTTAGTTAATACGACAATAGATGGTTTAAAATTATTTTAATTATCGCGAATGTATATTCACTATACATTTTTTTAAGAACACAAATTTATCGTAAAAAAAAACAGCAAAGAATAGCTCAGATTGAATTTGTTTTCCATTATACGCAGTTTTCTATAAATCAAGCCTTTCCTCTGAAACAGAAGGAGTTTCTTAGCCCTTCACGGATTTACCATGTGAATGCCATGAAGATGCCATGCCATGCCACGCGATGCCACGCTTAAGATGCCATCTTAAGCGTTCTTTAAAATGTGCATAATTCGGAATAATTCTAATAACCCCGCCTTCTAAGTACGTTCTGGAAATAAATTGATGTTAGTTTCAGTCTAGCCAAAATCTTTTAGAAAACAAAAATCGCGGTTACACGTCGACTTCCATGTTGGTTTCACAATCGCATGATTACATAATTATTTGTATTATCATCAGAAGTAAACAATCGTTTATAAAAAAAAAGAATATTTAATTGAAATCCTATTCATATCATTTAATTTTATAGGCTAAGGCTTTCCAAGAAGTATTATTTGGTCTCTAGGTAGTTAGAAACGTAGTAAAAAAGATTTAATTAAATGTTAACAAGCCGGATCTCCTTGTACCTATCGATATTCATTTTGGACAAGTCCTTCATTAGTCTTGTAGCTTGATTTCAAAGTGGTTAAATTTTCCGTCTAACAAATTGTAACACATTAGTTTTATATCATATTATGAAGTAGTCCATAGTATCTTATATAACTTTAATACATATCTATACAACGTGACCATTTTTCAATTGGCTCAATACAGGATATTATAGGTGGCTTTCGTTTTTTTTTAGAGAAGGGCTGTTGTGACCTTGTTTATTTTTCTTCGATCGACCAAATGGCATGCCATTTCGAAAACGGGAACAAAACGGGACATTTGTACGACCCGGTGTCATGGTTCGGGACATTTTATTTTATTTATTTCAGTTCGATAAAATTGCTACAAAACTTTTAAGATATCTTTAAAGTGATAATATCATTAGAATACGAATATAAAAATATAATTCTTATTAGTAATAAATAATAGTGTAGTAAAGCGGGTGAAGCCGCGAGTCACGCTAGTATTTAAATAAATATGTATATAATGTATTTATCTAGATTCTCTAGCTGTATAAGTTCAAAGGTGTACAAAAATAACTCTATCGTTTAATCACATTTAAACGCTACAATACATTAAAAAGCTAAATTAAACAGTATAACGTGCTGCTGTGCATTCTAAATATATCAAGAACAGGAGGAGCAAATCAACTTCATGCTATATCCCGCACACAACGAGGGTAAGCAGAGGGAACCTAGTGCTAAGACACTCCGTTGCCCACTTTCCGCCGAGTAACAGAAGAATTGAAGGTGCTTTATATAATAAGTCCTAACATCCTTATCCAATAGTCATATATACTAATGTATTTTAAAAAAATGATAACAATAAAATGAAGCTAACTAGGAAAAAATAATTTTAAATGTAATAATATACGTAATTTATTCAATATTGGATACCACTACTGTAGAATCATTTCTTTAATCAAGAAACTCCCCCAACACATTGGTCTTAATTTATTTATTCAAAGACTTAATTCTTGTCAATTTTCAATATATCTTCTACTTAATGGCTTTTCCCCGTTATTGTGGGGAATCACTTAGTGATAAATCACTTATTATTTATTTTTCCGCCTGTTCCAAACTGTATAATATGGGTGTCCCGCCAAAGGCTTGTGATTTGATTAATGATCAATAAGATGAGTGTAACATCAATATAAAGATATTTTCACTATTCTCAATATAAAGGTATTTTCTATTCTCTATTCTCTATTCCCATACAAAGAGGAAAACTATTAAGAAAACATTAATAGTTATTTTGTCATAATTCGTATCCTATGTTTTTTTTTTTAAATTAATTGCGTATATATACTTTTTAACAGGTTAAAATAAAGTTTTATGAAAGAAGAAATTGTTAATATTCGATTTAATGGCAATTTATCTAGTACAAATATTTTTAAGTTTTTATATTTTCCTAGCTTCACGTTTTTCCTTGCATTTAGTAGTAGTCGGAACAAAGATAAAAAAAACAAATAAAGATAAAAAAATAAGCAATTAGCTTCACACTGTATCCACACAACATGGTAGGCAGAGGGAACCTAGTGTTAAGACAATCCGTTCACCAATTTCTGGCGAATTCTGGAGGCACTGCGTGTTGAGTGGCAGAACCCAACGCCGCGCTTAGCCTCGACACCAGAGTGAAGAAATGGAAATATAAATTTAAGTAAATATTTCATTTCCGGTAGTGGGGATCGAATACACAACCAGTCGGTTTTACGCTTTGTGCCTCTGCGCCACAAGTGGCCTCGAAATAAAATAAGTTAAATATAACCATTATCCCGAATGGCGATCCAAAACACAGCTATTGCGTTGACAAACAGATGCTGTCCCAAGTGCATGTGTATTATAAATCAAAATCAGCTTCAAGCTGTATCCCGCACACAGCAGGATAGGCAGAGGAGACCCAGTGTTAAGCTACCCCGATCCACACTTATATATATGCATGTTATTCACTTCCCCGGTCTGGTAGACGTAGAACGACGTAGAGGTCCGCTACACAAATTTCAGCGGTAAATGGAGAACGGAGAGCCTCAACACTAGGTTCTGTCTGGCCACTTTAAGCAACGCTAGAAATGAAATGTGAGAAAAAATATGATGAAGCTACTTATTAAAATTATTTTATTTATCCGACCCGACGCGTAAATGGAAATTTATACATATACCTATATGCACTTTTATGATGCACTGTGCATAATTATATGATGATTATATTTCACGTAAAGATTGTTCACGATAAATAAATGACTTATGTGGAATAGCTGGGTACGTCACGGTCATAGAGTTCTACGTAGCGATGACGCGGGCGATGGTCTGTGATATCGTCACGCCTCCATTAGGTGGGTGCTTAGATCATTGGTTTAACTTTACAGATTATTGTTAGATTGCATTTAAATTATTTATAGATATCAATTTACATTTGCAATTTTTTTTAACTTTCACGCTGTATCCCGCACACTGCAGGATAGACTGAAGGAACCTAGTATTAAGATACTCCGTTCCCAACTTTCTGCAGAATTCCGGAGGCATTGCGTGTTGAATGGCAGAGCTAAACGCCGCTCTTGTCCAGAACGATGAAATGGAAATATAAATTTAAGTAAATATTTCATCCCTTCGAGTGAGGATCGAACCCACAACTGTCACACTTTGTGCCCTTGCGGGACGACTGGCCCCAAAAATTTTAATTGTACAAGGAAATCGCTTGCTTAGAAAATACAAGCGTACGTAAGTGTCATTAAATTATTTTTAAGGAAACCATAGTTAAAAAATATTCGGAATAATTTTAAACTGCAGAATTTTTTAAGTCTTTTTTTGAAACTGTTAACTGAAGAGTATCCGCTTTCCCCTCACTTCAATAGCTCATATATCTTACATAAATAAATAAAAATAAATTAGCTTCACGCTGTATCCCGCACACAGCAGGGTAGGCAGAAGGAACCTAGTATTTAGACACTGTTCCCCACTTACTGATGAATTCTTGAGGATTTTGCGTGCTGAGTGGCAGAACCCAACGCCGCGCTTTGCCTTGACTACAGAGCGAAGAAATAGAAATATAAATTTAAATAAATATGTCCAATAAATATTTATTTGACCCAAACCACAACCAGGCGGTTTGAAATGAAAATAAAATATTTTATTTTCATTTCTTCAATTTAAAATAAAATATTAATTAAGCGTGTGATGAAACATAAAGGGCGAAACCATAAGTTTTAAACCCACAACAATCTTGCACCACATCCAGTAATTTAAACAAAAGCTGATTAACGATTCTAAGTAGCTGTGTCATTTAGCAATGGACATTCAATAATGCAATGTTTCATAACAGTGAAATTCGTAATAGGCAAAATTGAAATGTAAAGTAACGAGCAAGGTCAGAAATCTAACTTGAACTGAGTTACAGCCGTTACACGATATGTATTTGTATGTATGTTGCTCAAATATAAGGTTACAATTTTAAAGTATATTTTTTAAATTATATATGTATGTAATTATGTATAAAAACCAGCAAAATGCGAGTTTTGTGTGCTTCAAGGGACCTCAATGTTCGATTTTCAGCTTGATACCTTCACGCGATCTCCAGATAAATGTTCTAAATAGACGGCGAGACGGACAACAAAGTGTTGCTAAAAGGATTCTGTTTTACGTTTTGAGGTATAAAATGCCAAAATTTATCAGGTGCTTAAAGAAATTGATGAAGTGAATTTTTACTAACTTTTTCCAATCAATTCAATCCAGTCGGTAACTTTATAGAACAATTTTTACTATAACATAGATTATAAAAGACGCTCTTATAAATATCGTAGGTTATAATTATTGCAATATTTAGTACAAAAACATAAATAAATCTAAATTATCATAAATAAGTGATAACACATTTTAATCATAATCACTAAGACCGCGATAAGCTTTTAAATCGCTCGATACAGGTATTAGGTGGATGTCAACCGGTAGCAAAAACTATGGACCTTGGTATTTCCTCAATAAGTAGAAAAAGGTCCGAGGCCAATCTGGAATGAAACAATTTACGCTGCAAGTGAAGTTACTCAGCCTCTCGTTCTCGTTAAAATAGCTTCGTGATAAAAAAGGAAGATAGCAAATCGAAACTAAATTTGTACAGAGAATATTGCAGAATTACTCTTCGTTCTGTATGTGATGGACCTAAAACACATTAAATAGGAGTAAAGAAAAAAAATCTATACGTATAATAAGATTGTATTTGTTGATTTCTGTCTGTACTTGGAATATATGAGAAAATCTATTATTATGGAAAATTATTAATATAATAAAACCGAAAAGAATATTTTAACATTTTTGTCCGTTAGTCAGTTCGCTCAGAAGCGGCTTTAACGATTTAAATGCAATAAATGTTTTTAATTTTCTATTTTGCCGAACTTTTTTTAAAATTTAATGCTTTTTTTTATATTGAATGTATTTTTAATTTTTTTTTTACTATATTTATTGTAAAAGTTGTATCAATATAAAGATATTTTGTTCGACAAAATAACTGTTTATTGAAATGGTTGAAATTATAAGTTTTCAACGTAGGTATTGGTATTGTGGTGTGCCTTAAAATGATAATGCTATTAGAACACGAAAATTAGTTCAAGCGGGAAAGTCGCGAGCAGGCCGCTAATATTTTAATATATCTCACAATTTTTGGATTTTTCACCTGAATAAAAAAAAACTGATGAATTTGCCTAGTCTAGGAAACAAAAATTTTCTAATTACATATTATCCAATTGAAACTTACTATTGTGAAATTAAAAATTAATGATTTGATCTCATATGAAGCAAAAACCAACATTTCACAATCCATCATTAAATGAATGAAGTGACTTATTTCTGAAATCTAAATTATAACGGATGAACACGTTTAAGACGCACAATAAACGATATTAATACCTATTTGAAGATTAAAATTATTTTAAATTAAAAAGTAAAATTTCATTAGCCTTCTTATTAATAAAAAAAATCTGAATACATCCCACAGCCAAAATAAGTGATAAATGGAAACAACTATATTAAAAGAAGTAATTATAAACAATACATTTATCACACTTTGGTTTTACCTTTACGAATGAACGTAAATTCCAGAAAAAATACTATTTAAAGAAGAATATACCTACTAATATATGTATGATGAAATAGTGCTGAAAACTGTCAAAAGAATAAAAAAAATATATTATAATAATAACATAGGGAAAACGCGTGAAATTAAGTAAGTGGTTACATCTATTAAAATCATAGAAATTTAGGTACCACAATACCTCAGGCGGATAACAGAGTAAGCAGGGGCAGTGTCAAGACATTCCATTCTCAGCAATTTACCGGAATTCAAACCCATACCCATCACGTCTACTATCATCAAAAGTATTGAAATTTTGTACAAAACTAAGAACAAATCAAAACGTAAGGGTTTTCAACATATTGAATATTCGTTTGGTTAAAAAGCTTATACGAGTATGATGCTCGTGGGACAATAGTATTCAATTTATTTTAATAAATATAATTGTATTTATGAATATGTCAATTAAAGATTCATCGGTACATATAAATAAACATAATTTGTAGTACGACTAAGATACGAGTACATATATACCCAATTTCTGTTATCTGTTCGCGTGAATGATATTAGAGTATATGTACGTATATGAACAAAGGAAGACAATATTTCATCATAGCGTCAGAAGTTTTTGCAAGGTCATTAATAATTGTTATATCACCAGTCACGCAGGTAGGAAAAAATAGTGAGTAAATATTATTTACGTATATACTATTATTAATACATATGCATCTACAAGTAAATTCTACTTCATGTTTACTTTTTTAACTTCACAGTGTATGCTGCACGTAGCAGAGTAGGCAATGGGTACCTGGGAACGTATTGTTAAGGAACTACGTTCTCATTAAGTCGCTGCTGATCACGATTTTCCGCGCAATTCTTTTAAGTTGCAGAAGACAAAAGAGAAGAAACTGTTCTCGGTTAAGTAGCGGAACTGAACCCTGGGCAGTTTAACGCTAGTGCCCGAGAGAATAAATTAAAAAATAATAATAATTCGTTGCCTCGAGTGTTACACTCTTGTGCCCCTGTGCCACGACGGCCTCGCGGTGCTATTTATTTAAATATGATCACATACAAATACATATTTATATAAGATTATATTTTTGTTTTTAATAATAAAGAATTGTTGCAGATTTGAATAATTTAAAATGCAGTTTCCAGTTTTGCAAAGTAAAATAAGACGTACTGACAAAAACGAAAACAAAGTTTGATCTAATGGGCCACGTGAGGCACTCATGTCTTTTTATTCGGCAACTACATCTGTATAATTTTAGGTTTTGAAGTATATAAAACAACTTTGATAAAAACCTTTATCTCACGGTTAATCGAAATCGATACCTTGGTCAAATTTGAGAGTCTGACCATTGCGCCATTACCGCCATCCAAAGGATTTCACCTTATATAGACTAAATAATTCCAACAACATCCTCTTTAGTTAAAATTAACTAAGAATTTAGTTGAAAATTCCTAGTTAATTTTCGGTTGCCTTATTTTGATATGACCTTACTTCGGAGTTTGGATGCAATACATGCATTGTACGAAATTGTATATAGCCGATCAACGCTGTGCAACTGTTGCTTAATTATTGAATGTTCGTGTCATTCGATAGGTTTCGTTGCTCTTTAAATGTATCATGTTAATTTTTGAAATTATTATCAAAGACGATTGTTTGACCTCGTTTGTCACGGCGTGCAAGAGTGGCTACAGGTTCGATCTTGTGCAAAAGAAATATTTGTAATATACGTTTATATTTTTGCTGGTTTGTTGCTTAGATTTTGAGGTAAAAACATATTCAGATGTAAAATATTTTTGATTCTGTTATGTAGAAAAGTTAATTTATTTATATGAAAGTCCGAAATACAGATTGTTGTGTGTAATAACCGCGACACAGCCGTAAGTTTTAAAATATAAAAGCAAATTTGAATCTGAGATGCAAGACAATTCAATTATGTGATAAATTACCTATTCTACACCCCTAGAAAACATTGTAAATATACACACGGTATCAAATATAATATTTTTAATATTTTATTTTTTAAGTATTTTGTATTAACATAAT
This sequence comes from Heliconius ricini, assembly GCA_018231645.1. Lineage (NCBI taxonomy): Eukaryota > Metazoa > Arthropoda > Insecta > Lepidoptera > Nymphalidae > Heliconius > Heliconius ricini. The sequence goes on along the minus strand of DVQM01001285.1, from coordinate 155 downwards.
TTTTGAATAAATATCACCTTTATGTGTCATACAGTATTGAGTCATGCTTCTCCTTCCTTTGTTTGATTTAAACATTCTTCTTCAAAATTTTATGATTTATGAAATTTATGAATGATGTTACAAATAACGAGCTCAAATTTATATATATATATATA
>DVQM01001284.1:0-12555 GCA_018231645.1 Heliconius ricini | reverse complement strand
ACAAGAGCATCATCCGACCGGTTCTTTTATACGGCAGCGAATGTTGGCCGGCACTTTCTCGGCACACTCAGGTGCTTCACGTCACGGAAATGAAGATGCTGGGGTGGATGTGCGGAGTAAAGCGGTCTGACCGGATAAGCTCCAAGAGCGTCGCCTGAGATGGTTTGGTCACGTTACGCGCCGGGCTAAGAACTATGTCGGATGCAAGTGCCTTGCTATATCAGTCCCTGGAGTCAGACCTCTCGGACGCCCAAGGAAGCGCTGGCTGGATGTCGTGATGCAGGATATGAGAGCCAATTGCCGAATCACCGAGGACGCTAAAGAGTAGGTTGAGTAGGAAGGCAGATCCTGGCAAATAGCCGGGATTAATGCCAGAAAGAAGAAGAGGTTGTAAATGTCTCTTCAAATTAGACGCTGTTGATTTATACGAAATAGTTTTTTACAATAATTATACACAGCTTTCTGAGCGTTAGCGTCCGCAATATTGAAATAGTCCCATATTTGCCCTCTTCGTGGCATTTTTTTAAAGAAAAATATATCTTATCTTATTTACACTTTCCTATGAACAACTAAAAGTAAAATAAAGCGAAAAAAAAAACAAAAAGTTCTAACAGCGTCCTTCTAATTAATACAAACAATACGTCATTAACCGTTAAACGTAAAATCCGTTATGTTTATAGATTTTCTTGTTTTCAAATTTATTTTTTCTAATAATCATTTTGAAATTACCAATAATAAATCTAACGTTTTAAGTGAAACAAATGTAAGTACTCATTCTATTATAGTCCTTATCAAATGGTATTAGAGCATAATTTAGAAGTAAAAAATATTCACCAATTACGACTTACCATTCTCGCTACCAAAGGATTCCAAATTCGAAATTAAGAGTGCGTGTGAGCGAGATGGCGCTATATCTCTCTCTTGTGACGCGAATGCTCGCAGACGGACGGAGCGATCGTTTAAAGAACCAACAAAAAGAATGCAATAAAAGATGAACTATCAAATGAAGATCAAATATTCTATTCTTAGAGATCATTTCTTTTGTTCAGTTATATAATAAAACGAAAACCTTTAACGCAGTGCCTCCAGAATTTGTCGGAAAATGGGACCCCCATTTTGCGACTGTGTCTCAATACTAGGTTCCCTCTAACCTTCTTGTGCACCTTCTGTTTGCGTGGAGGTAATTAACCTTTTATATTGGAAAAAGCAACTGTTGAGTAGACGGCCTTTTCCATAATTGCCCTCAGAGCCGATGCTTTTACGTTTATTCGACTAGCTTTTGACCTGCAGCTTCGTCACCATAGTGAAATACTACTGTGCAATACAGTACCTACATGTACAGTGGATTTTACATTTGACAGCTATATTGTTTTAATGCTTATTTATTTTACTCGATTTCTCCGTGATTTGTGAACAGTTTTTAAAATTATTTTTTTACTTTTAGTACTCTTACAAGTGCAACCGGCTGTACGTGAACTCTATGCACAATTTCTCTGTGAATTTCACATGGGACAGCAGTAAAGTGTGGGGGCCCACGTACGTGCGCACTACGGCCGTGTTCGCGGACCCCTCTGACGCTGAGAAGCGGGTTCAAACGTGTTTGCAACACGTTAAGAATGATAAAGGTGGGCGTCTTTTTTTTTTAAATATCCCTGCTCAAAGGTTATTGTGGAATATATTATAATTTTTAAGCTATTACAAATAATCACTTACCTTACGAAATGAAATATTTAATCTTTTTTTTCTTGCAACGAGTCAAAGCGTGGTGTTAAGTTACGCCACTTGCAGCAAATGCCGTAATTGAGCGGTGCGTGGGAGTATTTTAGTAATAGATTCCCCCTGCTTAACCTGCTATATGCGGGATACAGCGTGAAGCTGAAACAAAAACTTACCTCATTTACCTATTTTGTATCTAATTAAATAACAATGCTACAGTTAGTCATTTAAATTATATTTTTTAACTCCGCCAAGTACAGAGTATGTTGATATCAAATACTAATTCCATTCCAGTGACGTCAGAGGCCATAAACTGGAACGTGCTGAGGTCCAGCCGCGAGCTGAACGACCCCAACGTGTTCTACTCCGGCAACCCCCAGAGCAACGACTGGTACTCGGTGGTGGTGCACCTGCCCGCGCCCTCCTCCCACGCGTACTACTTCGTGTGCAAGAACAGCTGCAGCAGCGGCATCAACAGGCGGCCCTTGAATTTGATTTTCACTTTGGAGAATGATTTGTGAGTGTTTTTCTTTTTTTTCTTTTTCTTTCAGGTTAAGCGGAGGGGAGTGGAGAGTTATAGGCTCAAGACATTCAGTTCCATGTTTTCCGCTGAACTCTGAAGGCTGAATTGCTTTGTGTTAAGTGGCGGAGCTCAACGCCGCGATTTTGCTTCGATACCAGAATGAAAAAACGAATATATTAAATATTTCATTTTATCCGCCACAGCTGGCCCTCGTTATACATTAGTATAAATTTATTTCAATGTATTAGTAAACTTGGCGTTAGGAGATTTAGTAGAGCCTGTAGAGCGTTTGATTCGCACTCGGAGGGTATTCATAATTTTATAGGGAGGCAAAGCGGGACGTTAAGTTCCGCCATTTAACTCGCAATGCCTCAAGAATTCGGCAGAAAGTAAAGAACGAAAGCGTCTTTGCTGAAGAACATTAAGTTCACTCTGTCTACTTTCTGCTATGTGCGGTGCGGTAATCTAAAAAAAAACAACAATTGAAATATAAAAATTGACATATTATCAAGTGGCTGTGTGTCATCTTTCTTCAATCCTTTTCTTTAAGGAGACCTTTTTTATTTAATTTTGATGCACATATTATCATCACATTAGATACTTTTGATAAAGTAACTAAAAGTGAAAGACAGTTGCGGGTTTGATTCCCACATGAACTATTGGTCATCATACTAAAATATTTTAATTTATTTGTTTTGGGGAAGAAGGCATTGGGCATTGCAAGAGTCCCTCTATCTACACTACTATATGAGGGATACGGCGTGAAATTAAAGAAAAACTAAGAAATAAATATATTTTCTTTTAACAGAGGCGATGTATTCGGTCGCCAAATAGTGGGGGTTCGAGTTTGTTCGTGTCCAAAACGCGATATGTGTAGGGATGAGTCCACAGAAGAACCAAGGAGTGGTAAAAGACCTATTAAAGTTGAAGTTGCCGATACTACCAACACTGCCAACGTGACTAATGCTGTCAATACTACCAACCTTACCAATAGTGTCAATGCTGCCAACGGTATAAATGGTACCATTACTTCCAATGTGGCCAACACTCCGCGTCGTAAACGTGTTAAAGTGGAAGCGGATACATGTGACGTTATAGTGACAATACCTTCGGTGAGTATTTTTCTTTATTTTAAAAGTATTTTATAAGGAGATTTTAAAATTAGTGTGTTAATTAGCGGAACTTAACGCAGCGTTTTGTTTTGCACATTGAGAAATATGAGTATGATTGTTGAGATCCCCTCGAGTGGAGATAGAGCCCGCAACCATAGCGTTGATAACTTGTAATGGTAGACTCTTGATACTCCGTATTTTAATTATAATTTTCTCTATTGACCTAACTATATATTTATCAGATATACTTCCAGTTCTTGTACAATAATGAAATCGATGCAACAGTCCCTCTCGCACTTGGCTGAATTTTCTAAAATTAAATTAAAAAATAAATTTAATTTTAGAAAATTCAGCCAAGTGCGAGTTTGTGAAGCTGAATTTTCTAAATGTGTGTGTGTTTTTTTTTTTCATTTCAGTTTCAAGTCGTAGGCCCTAGAGTGGCTTTGGCTGGCCTAGAAGTAATGCTCAGTATGATGAAGCAAGCGAAAGACATAAAAACTAAAAATCATCAAAATATCGAGGACATTAACACTAACATTGCGGAAATTGAAAAAATAATAGAAAATATACAGCTTTAAAAGCGAAAAAGATTTTTTTTTTGTTATTTTTTGTTATACATTATTAGGTTTACTAAGGTGGCGGTTTTAATCATACATTATTATTGTTAACAATCAATCATGTTTTTGTTAACCAGAAATAATTAATTATAGATGAATTGTAATTATTTAAAATTACATTTTATATATAATTTAAACTAACTTAAGTTCTTAATTATTATATTAACTATGAGTATGTATAAGTTTTAATTAGTTGTTTGAAAAAAAATATTTCAATAATAGTCCAGTGATTAAAAATGACATAGCTACATTTATGTTTCAGTGGAATGTAATTCTAGCTTTGACATTCAGTATGTTATTAAAGATAAAATATTTTTCATTCATTTTATCTTTTTTTATAAAAAAAAAATCAATATTCAATGTTTTCTCTTATCCGTAAACATTTCGCATCGGTTTATCTTAATACAAATTATTTGTGCCTGCTATATCGGATTCAGAGTAAAGCTAAAAATATAAAAATTAAAAAAATAATGTCTCAACGTCTCTTGTGGACGGGTCCTTACTAATAACTAAGTGAACTCTTCTATTGTATACAATAAAGTATTTGAAATAAGACTTCTAAAAAATTCCGCCTAATTTAAATATATGTAATATAATTTTAGTGAATTTCGTTGGTAATCTCCAAACCAGTGCAAAATTTGTATTGTAATTTAGTATTGTAAATAATCAATTCATCATGTTTATAAATTTTCTTGTTTTTAAATTCATTTTTTTATAAATGGATATTTCTTTATTGCTTATAAAATATAAATTGTCAAAAAACTCTTATTTTATTTTGTTTGGAAAATTACATTTTCATACATTAAATTTTAATTTTCTCTCTTCGCGACGTTAAGTTCCGCTACTCAACATGCTTCCAATATTTGGCGGAAAGTAGTGAATCGTAATGGGAACGGAGTATTTTAACGTAAGCTACCCGATTCCCTCTGCCCCCTGTGCTATGTGCGTGATACAGCGTGATGCTATAAAAATAATTCATTATCATACAGACATTAAAATTTTGTGACTAAGTTCACTATGCTTACTCTGTTAACAATTTTGAACTGCAATTATTTTCGAATCTGTACCTCTAGGGAAGCATGCTCGAGCTAACTTGTATATAAATTCTTTTCTAAATATATCGAATTTGTTATACACTTGCTACAAACAAAATATATTAAATTTAAATATATTTTTTAATACTTTTGTATGTAACATAATTCTTTAACATTCTAATCTTGTGTTATATTAATTCTATCTTACCACTATTATGGCATTTGAAAATGAATTCTAGGCCTCTTAGAGCAACTACAACTGACTTGTATTGTTATATTACAGTCAAAATTATACTAAATATTTACATTAATGTGAGCCTGTGTGTTATTTTGAGATAACACTTTAAAATTGCTTAAACATGCTATGTAATTTTTGCTTGAAAATGAAACAGTCATCCATCTTTATAAGTTTACCCTTTTATGATATTAATAGGATATGTAAAATGATAAGACCAAAGTATAATTACAGGCGACAGTGGGGTCAACGAATCGTGACCACCCTGAAGTTAGCTGTAGTGGAGTGGCAGCAAAGATTTAGTTTTAGGATTCTTCTTACTTTTCATTATTGCCTTTATAAGTGAACAATGAAAAACTTAATTTCAAGGAGGCCACGACTCGTCGACCGTAATGTACCAGATGTCGCATACATCATAAGTGTTGAACTGTCGTTTCTTATTATATATATAGTTAAACTGTTGTATGTTATATTTCAACAATAATGCATTATATTATGTAGTAGCCTTATGTTTTTCCTGCAAAGCATGTTTGGTAGAAGGAACTCGGTGCTAAGACGCTCCGCCTCGCCCCCACCCTCCCCCTCCCCCTCAACCCACTCACTGCCGAATTTTCGAGACGTTATATTATGTGGCCGAGCTAAACGCCTTGCTTTGTCTGACTGTTAAGCTGATGGTTGAAGGGTACTAAGATGTTGTTGATGTGAAGATCAGATGTAATGTTATTGTCTAAAGCACGATTTGTTCCTTGATTAGTGTAGGGCAGGGGTAGTGCAGGGCATTCTTCTGCGATCGCCAGGGGCGAGTTCCATCGTCCTTCCCTTCCCCCCGTCCGATGACGACCAGTCAAGACCATTTCAGGTCAACAGCAATAAAGCCAATCCGAAAAAAAAGCACAATTTGTTAGTCTTAAACCTCATCACATGTCACCAAGCTGGTTAAAAATGCCCAAATAATAAAATAATAAACTATATTCCCCCTGCCTACCCAGAATGCCCAATTTTTTTTTACGGAATCCTCTCCCACCAAAGGTTCCGTACAAAAATTGGAGATCTAGTTCTTCTGAAATTCAGGCTTAACTTAGCCAGAGCCTTTTCATCTTTTTTCCTGAACCAGTACTATCTGTAGATGCTAGGCACCAAATTTCATAATACAAGATTACCTGGAGGTAACCTATTATTTGTGATTCCCTTTAGAGTTGAAATATGGATTATTTACTATGTAAGACTATTTTTTTTAAGGATTTAACTATAGATGTATAACTTTTAGATATTTTTTCCTAAACAATTTACTTCATTTATAATATGTTATATGATACATTTATGTAATCATTTTTTTTTGTATTCTTCCAAATTGTGCCTTATAAATATTAAACTTAAATTCTTTAGATAATTATTTGTTTTATTGACTTCCTTTTATTATATTTAGGAATTATAAAATATTCAACTTTCAAGTTTCTTGGCTAGACTTAGGCACTTCCCAATCTTTTAAAAATTGTTTGAGTGCTTTTTACATACTTTTTGTATTGTGTGAATTATTCATTTTCTAATATTCTTTCATTTTATATTAGGGATGGGTGTGAAGGGTGGTTTGTGTCACCCTAGAATTTTTACCAACAAAACATTTTTTTTAAACAAAGACTCAGTTCAAAACTAAAGTGAAGGTCATTCTTGGAAATATCTATATATACCCATGTTGGTGGATTACTATGATCAAAATTAGTTGAAATATGTGGGAGATTAAAATAATTTAAAAGTTTCAATAAAATATACTTCTTTTCTGTATATTATATAATATAACCATAAATGCAAATTGTTAAAAAACTTAAACCTATTACATTAGTTTTATAACAATTTAAAGTGTCCTGTCACTTTGTCTATAACACTTTTAGGTGCTGGTCCTATACCCAGTACTGTTATGGAATTAGCCGCTATCTGAGTTCTTCCCGCATCTCTTATAAGTGAAGTTACCAGTCCTAATTTCTTAGCGTTATCTGCTAATTGTTTAATTTCCTCCACTGAGTCAGTTTTAACAGCTACTTTCGCTTGACCTGTCATTTGCCATATTTTTAAACTTTCTGGGTCCCTGCGCAAAGCTTTTTCGTAAGCTCTGACTGCAGCGTGACTGCATTGAGCTGCTATTTTTCCTTTACCCATGCCTAGGTCTGTTCTTACAACTAAAATTAACTTATATTCGGAATCTGTAGCTATCTGCAAAATTTTGAAATGAAGTTCGGTTATTATATTACAGAAGTCTTTATTTATAACATGAAAATGGATATCACCGTGGTTAATATTAATGTTAGTTAACAAGTTTCGTGGAAAATGCACAGATGTGACGCTAAATTAGTAATTTGATATTAGTGTATGTAAATTGCAAACAAAAATGGAATGCCATGTATTAGACTAATTTACCTTTTTAGCTGCTTTAACAGTTTTTGAAACTGATCCAAAATGTTTAATTAATGCATACAAAGATATTCCAATGCATATACCGCATCCCAGCCCCGACAAAAACGATACGTCCAACTGCATCTTTCTTTTCTCCAGAATGATTCTTAATGTAGTCGATAAGATGAATGAATTTTAATACTAATTTTGAAATACTTTCAAATAAATATATTTAGTTCTAAGTAAATCTTATACATAACCTAACCACGAAGTTCTTTTGAATTTGAAGCTTAATTTTTAATATTCCTGCTGTCAATGTCAACTGAAATGAATTTTGTATATCAACAACGTCAATGTCAAATTATTGAATTGTCAATTGACTTTTATGAAATTACGATTTTCGATGATTAAGTAATTTAAAAAATACAATTAACCAAACGGACTTTTTCATCAAACAAATAATATCTAATCAAAAATTAAAGCAATGTAACAAAGTCAGGCAGTCATTATTATATTAAGGGCGAGTTACAACTTAAAATTACTAGAATACTAGTGTACGGTATTTTTTAATGTTTTTTTAAGCCATAATTAAACATAGAACATACGAGTTAGTAGATTTTATTATAAGGTATCAAACAAACTTCGTGAAAAACACCAGGTACTAGGAGAGTATTTAGTAAACATGGTACAATTATAAAAAGTATGAAAATTATAATTTATAAGCCCTTATTATTTTGAATGCTTACACATAAACATATGTTTCACATATATATTTATTTTGAAACATTACTTTTATTAGTTTATAAGACAAGTCAAGTCATAGACATAGCTAAATTAAATTTATTAAGTGTTGCCATGTCTCTCTAGTAACCATTTGTTATTTCGATTTACAGAAATTATAAGATATTTTTTTGAGAAAACATAGTTTTTGTAAAATGAAGAAAACAATGAAAGATTTAGCGCCTATAGATATCCCGCATGGACCTCCAGTGGAGTCCACGGCAGAATATTATAAATCTTTAATGGAAACCTCACAGATGGTCAAGTATGTAAAATAAAAAACTTAGTATATTATAGAGGCCAGTCGTGGCACAGTGGCACAAAATGTGACTGTAAAATCGACTGGTTGTAGGTTCGATCTCCACTCGAGGAAGTGAAATATTTATTTATATTTTTATTTTCATTTCTTCGCTCTGGTGTCTAGGCAAAGCATGGCGTTGAGTTCCGAAACTCAACATGTAATACCTCCAGCACTAAGCGGAAACTGGGGAACGGAATGTTTTAACACTAGGTTCCCTCTGCCGACTCTTCTCTGTGCGGGATCCAGGGTAAAGTTGATTTTTTTTATTATTATACTTATCGTTTTAATTATGATACGTTACTTCAATCAATCGTTACTCAATTTTAAATTAGGCACTAAAACAAATTAGAACGAAATTATTTTTCTAGACAATATAATACCGAGCGCTATCTTATATAATTTTATCTAACCTTTATTCTTATGGTATTTAATGCATTTTATGGTGTTTCTACTATTACATACTTATAAAAATATGTATGTATTTGCTATATATAGCAGTCAGCACTGGGTCCTTTTAAAATTAGGTTAGGGTTAATTAAGATCCGCCATCTTAAATACGCGGGAATTTACAATTTATTTTTACTATTTTGCTTGTGAGATTAATATTTAATGTTATTATAATCATGATATATTTTTTGTCGTAAAGAATAAAACAAATATTCTATATATTTACTATATAAAATATCTACTTTGAAATAAATATGAAAGCAAACTCGTAATACACAAATGTAACACAATGCTACAAAAACAAATAGCTTTACTACGCAGTTTGCAAAAGGTGCAGTTTCAAATCATCGACATCGACAAATAAGAAGTGACAATACCCTTTATAATACAGTAAATAAATATTTAATTTTAAATAACAGAAAGTACCCAGTATGGGACGTCGCTCGTCCCACACCACAAGTTCTAATGGAACAAGCCAGGAGAGATCTCATGGATGCCGACGAGAAACTCACGCTGAAGAGAATCGAAGAAAAAGATAACAGGGAGACGATGAACTCCAAGTGGCAAGATCTCCGGGATAAAGAAATGTTGTTAAAGGAATCATTTATTAGTTTTAATAAAGTATGCCATTATTTCATTTATTTTTATGCTTTATTTTTTAAAATGATGTTTTTGTAACGGAATTTAGTTAGTTTTTATAATTTATGGGATGGGTGGGCGGTCTATTGACTGAACACTGTCACACCGTACTAACAAATCATCTTAATAACAAATTTATTTAAATTATTCTATATAATATACTATACTTTATACCATTATTTTAGAAAATATTCAGATATTAAAATTGCGTAAAGTATGCGTTATATTGAATCCACAACTATTGCATATGTTCTATCAAACTCAATGCCAATACACACTGACGATGATGACGTACTAAAAATTTACACTAGCATTTAAACATTTAATATAGTTTATTAGAGAAAACCAAGAGAAAAGAGATCGCGCTGAACGCAAAATGAAAGCCGACAATGAAGTATTAGAGCGCAAGATCAGAGAAACTGAAGCGATGAGGCAAAGGGTGGCCGAGATGGAGGAGGTCAAGGGCCTGATGGAGAAGCAAGTGAAGGACTACACTATATATGAGGTTACTTATTCTATCTTAGTAAATTTGACTTCCCAGCTCGATGGACGGCCGCAAGCCGAGGTTGGAGTTCCGCAGGGGGCGCCCCGTATCGCCATGGACGTCCTCTAAGCAATGGATGTCCTGGAGTACTTTTTCTTCATTTTTTAAAGTGTTATTCCACACTTAGGAAAAAAAATACTTATTTAGAAAACCTTGTCGGTTTCCAGGATGTTCGGGTTCGAATCCCGTTACGTTAAAATTTTTATACGTTTTCTAAATAAGTAGTTAACCTAATGTTCGAAAAAAAATCTATCTCAGTAATGCAACGATTGGTTTTGTTACCAGAGTGTGGTGATAAGAATAATTCATTCACCGAGTTGGACCTGAACCCACGACCGATACGTTTCATTTCACAATTATAATGTTCAACATTTTGAAGAATTTTTTTATTCAAAAAATATGCCAAGATTAAATTTATTTGTGTGCACTTAAAATCTGGCGCGTGGCCTGTAAAATTGATGAGGTCAGTCATGGCACAGTTGCACGAAATGTAACTGTAAAATCGACTGGTTGTGGGTTCGATCTCCACATATTATATATTCATTTCTTCTCTCTGTTGTCAAGGCAAAAGCGCGGCGTTGAGCTTCGCCACTAAACATTCATTACCTCCAGAACTCGGCGGAAAATGGGGATCAGGTTGTCTTATCACTAGGTCCCCTCGTCTGCTGCGGGATACAGCGTGAAGCTGATTTAATTTTTTTTATTGTATTTTGTTGTAGGACTATCTCATGTCGGTTGTGCATAACTATCCCGAGTTCAAGCAGCCTTTGGACGTTCTCTATAGATATGAAGCTTTAGGTGAATATATATACATTTAAATTTATTTTTTGTAGTTGTTATAATAATAATAATTTATACTATAACACATAGACTTTTATTCCTTCCGCTTAATTTCGTACGTTGGGTGTTTAGAGGCGGAATTCAACGTCACGCTTTGTCTTACTTAGTGTGAGTCGGGAAATAAAAAAAAAAAATCATTTAAATCATGTTATATTTGTTTGAAGCCTTCGTGATGTGCCATTCAACATTTAACACTCATCTCTTAAGAACTTGGTGAAAGGTGGGAACCGAATGTATTTGAACGTAGAACGGAGTGTTTTAACACTAGATTTCTAGGTTCTCGCTGCCTACTCTAGTAGGTGTGCGGGATACAGCGTGAAGCTAGAATAAAATAAACATATGTATTATTATAATACAGCCGCGGCAAAAAGCACTCTAGCGGAACGTCAAGAGAGAGACTTGGAAATGTTAGAGAACGCGCGACAAGAGATCGCGGCTCTTACTGAGGAGAAGAAGCTATTTATTATGGGATTAAACAATACTTTGGCAGAGCTGAGAGTGAGTTTGAAAATTTTGTATTTCGTATTTAGTGGTATATCTTGATTGATAAAACTTTTTTTTTCAGCTTTACGCTGTACAACTTTAGGGGCTATATCCACAACCAGTCGCTTTTACCATACTTCGTGCTCCTGCGTCATGACTGGTTATTTTAATTAATAAATTAGCATTTCTCAATTAAAATAAACATATTTAATAAAAATAGTATCATACGAAAAAAATATTATATCGTACGAAGAAATTAGTTCCGAGGTCCCGTTGTTAATGTTACACGAACGAATAAAAGATACGCAAATTGACTGCAATTACATCGGAACGTAATCAAAAGAATCAATTTTGAGTTTGCGTCAGAAGCTGACCTAAACCGATGACCTAAAACGACGCTGTACACAGCAGGGTAGGCAGAGAGAACTTAGAGTTAAGACATTTGGTCAATCTTTGACAAAAACTCAAAACTATGGGTTTTATGGTTAGGTCACTATAATTCTAAAGGTGCGACATGTAAATGTAATAGAGATCTTTACTAGACATGTAAAGATCCAGCTATGGTCGTATCTCTTCTGGAGGTATCTCTTCTCATATATTCTCTGTGGGCTTTCAGCTTTGAACAGATATCTTCCTGTACGGTATATTTTTAAGTTTTACACTTTTTTTTGTCAGTAAAATATATATGGAGGCCATAGAAATATTTTGAGTTGGGCCCGGACTAAGCGACCCCCGCTTTTCCAATGTCCACAAGTTTCGCCTTCAATTTTTTTCTGTTCTCTAATAAAAGCTAACAATTCCAGTGGCGCTACGACAAAGTGAGGAACCGCGTCGTAAAGTGGGAGCTGGCGCTGAGCCGCCTCAAGGAGACGGCCGCGCGCCGCCGCGAGCAGCTG
>DVQM01001283.1:0-12560 GCA_018231645.1 Heliconius ricini | reverse complement strand
TTTTTTTATTATATTTCATGTGTGTATCTATTGTGGTGTACAAATAAAGTAATAATAATAATAATCTATTTTTATAGATTTGGATGTGCGGTGGCATTCTAGAGCTGATTCCGTGCAGCAGAGTTGGTCACGTGTTCCGTAAACGACGGCCTTACGGTTTTAGCGAAAAAGAAGATTACATGCTGCAAAATTCAATGAGAATGGCTCGAGTGTGGATGGACGACTATGTGGTAAGATGTTACTTTTGTTACGTTGTAAAATCTTTGTTTATAATAAGTTTATGAACATGAACTTAAATTAAATAATCCAACCAAAATGCTAATTCAATTTTATTGGTCAATACTGAAACAAACATTTAAAAATTATGAAAAATATATATTTTTTTATGGAATAACTAATAGCTCTTCATGATACAGATAAATATATATATATTTTAACAAAATCCCATTGGGCTTAATATAATCTTTGCACATAATCTTTCTGTTATATAGTAATCGCCATTCCTATAATTATATTTTTTTTAATAAAAATCAATCTCTAATAATACAAAAACAAATAAAAATATCCTTCGAGCGAGGATAGAACCAATGAACATCGCAAATACAGTCACATACTGCCCAGTTGCGTTAATTAAATTGTATTTTTTATATTACAGAACAAAGTGATAGAACAAAATCCGTCGGCGGCGCACGTCTCCGTAGGCGACATATCTGAACGTCAATCATTACGGAAAATTCTCGGGTGCAAAACTTTCAAATGGTATTTAGACAATATTTACCCTGAATTAGAAATGGGGGAGGATACTGTTGCCAAAAAGAAAATAGCCGCGTTGAATGATCCGGATAAAAATAAATTTCAACCATGGCATTCTAGGTAATTGATTTTAAATTCTATAAACTTTGAGTGTTTTTCTTAGCTTCACGCTGTTTTCCAGCGTGGCACAGTAGGCAGAGGGAACCTGGGAACCTAATGTTAAGACGCTCTGTTCCCATTAAGATACTTTCGTTCCTTACTTTCCGCCAAATTTACAAGGCATTGGGTATTGTGTGGCGGAACTCTCAATGCCGCGCTTAACCTCGATACCAGAGCGAATAAATGAAACATTATATACTTCATTTTCCTTTAGTGGGTATCAAACCCAAACCGCATTTAAAATCAGAGGTTTGTTGGCTTGCGCCATGACTGGCCTCTAATATATCCATTCATATGTTAGAGAATAATTAACTGATAAGTCACACATATGAATTTATGGATAGTTGATTGACGGTACTGAAAAAAACAAACTATTGTGTGAAAGTATTATTGCAGCATATAACTTTATACTGAATTTTATCATAACTTCAATTGTTGGGTATTCAACCACATCCATGCATTTTATTATTAGACTATACTACAGTTCTCTAGATATATATAAGAATTAAAAACATTTAATTCTTATATATATCTATAGAACTGTAGTATAGTCGGCCATATATTATTATTGAAAAAATAATTTTATCTATTTATGTTATTGTTACAGGAAACGGAATTACACAGATTCATTCCAAATACGTTTAAAGAAGACATCTTTATGCATTCAGAGTGCTAAAGATATAAAAAGCAAAAACAGCGGCCTGATATTGGCCAGTTGTATGAGAACATTGAATCAGGTGATTTTTTTAAAAACTCAATCTATTTTTTTATTGTTAATCTTCACCAATGATAGAAAAATAAACTTTAATATAACGAGATTCAAATCTATGCCTTTTTTTATCATTTTTACTGGTAAACCATATGTTCTTATCTTGTTAAAGTTGCAACTTATTTATCTAGTAATTGTTTCAAGACACTTTTTCCTCCGTTTATTCGGTCTCCGTATTCTACTTGTTGCTGGTGGCTCAGTTATTGTACCAAAACTATATTATAAAGCATTAATTTCTTTGGTTGCTATTTCCGGAAACTATTGTTAGAATTGTTTTTTTTTTGTTAGAATTGAAAAATCATTTTTGTGTTGGATATCTATATAAAATCATTTTAATAGTTTGGATGTAGTTTATACCTATCTGTCGATGTGACGGCCTCATTACTTAAAATGTTTTATTCGCCATACACTTTACTTGACTTACTTTTATTTATTTTTATTTGACCATATTAACGAATTTTCCATTTTTTTTCGATCATAACATAGGACTAACCAGTATTCCATTATAGCCAGTCTATTTTTTATATTTATTTAACTTAGACAAACTATTTATTCACTTGTTTATTATGAAATGCCCACTTAAAAACTCCTTTTAGAATGACTTTGTCTGTCTGTCTGTCCATCTATCGAAACGTGTTTTCTCAGGAACTCGTGTACTCGTATCTAATAAAAAAAGTTTCTAATATCCATATGATGATGAACATTTATAAAAAAATCTGCTTCACGCTGTATCCCGCACACGGCAGGGTAGGCAGAGGATGCTAAGACATTCCGAGTAAGGAACATTTATAGTGCATATAAAGAAAAAACTCCATAATTGGAAATTTATACGGTTATCACAGAAAAAAAAACTATAAATATATATATTTAGTTAGTTTCATAAGAATTAAGTGTATGGGGGGCTACTACGGCACTAGATTCTTCTGCAAAAGTTAAGTTGGTCAACTTTTATTAGTTGTATTTCTTATTAATTTACAATCATGAAATTGGTACGAAACCTTTGAGCGAGTCCAACTCGAACTTGACCAGCTTTAATATCTTTATTTCCAGGTGTGGTTTGAAACGGATCGACATGAATTGGTGTTGGGTCGCATACTGTGTTTGGACGCCTCTAACAACGTATCGCCAGTTATTGCTAAATGTCATGAACTCGGTGGTACACAGGAATGGAAACATAAAGGGGCGGTATGTATTAAAATTATAATAATATTGAACTGAACTGTAATAACAAAAAAATATAATATATTCTTGTTGTAAATGTTGGGGAAGGAACTCTCAATCATCGTTTCTAAAATCAGACAAATATCAACTTCAAAGTTCTTGTAACATTAAAATAATCTAAATGACATTGAAAATATACTTTAACGTATATGTTTTAAAAGTGCATTCTTGCTAATTTTTTGTGGCAAGAATTTTGACTCCCAAGTCCAAAGGTCCAAATAGCGTTGCAATATTTTCGGTGAGTAGTTCATAGACGCATGTGTCATCAGTCCAAGGACTTTTGTTGAAACTATTAATCCTAATTGACTCTTAAGATGAATTTCATATATCAAATCTAACCGCACACTGTTTAGTCGTAAAAAAATAATCCTAAGTAAGAAAATTTCTAAAATTAAATCTGCTTAGCCATTACAGCTTCAACAACTTCAGGACGACCACGACTCGTCGATCTTACTTATTTAATATTCTTAAAAATAATTTCGATTCCTATTCTCATCAGGCTGGCAGTCCTGTTTACAATACGGCAGCAGGGATGTGCTTAGGAGTTGAACGCGCTCTGCGAAACGAACCTGTACTTTTAGTTATTTGCGATAGCCAACCAACAAACCAGTGGGACTTTGTAAGATCTTAAATTTGGAATAATTTTACTACACATAGTTAAAATAACCAGATGTTTACAATATTTAATGTACTACGTAATACGTTTTTGTATTGTACGAGTGTCAGTGCAACAGTGGTCCGTACTAATTGTTTCATATTTGTAAATTGTGTTATTTGTTAAATAAACAGATGAATAAGATTATGAATCTTACATTTGTTATTCTTGATACAAAATATACATATACTTATTTTATATTTGAAAGATAGGTACAGATAACTTTATCAGCTTCACGCTGTATCCCGCATGCAGCAGGGTAGGCAGAGAGAACCTTGTCTCAAGGCACTCCGTTCCCCACTTTCTGCCGAATTCTGGAGGTGGATGTATGGTGGTGAATGGAAATATTAATTTAAGTAAATATTTCATGTCCTAGAGTGGGGATCGAACCCACAACCAGTTGGTTTTGCAGCCACACTTCGTGTCGCTGCGCCACGACTGGCCTCAGATAACTTTATGATCTTGAAAATTAATATCGAGTATTTTATTTGATTCGGATATTTACTTAAATGAAATTTTAACAACTTTGTATTAGTTAATTATTATTATCGATTGTATAAAACATTCAATAAATATAAAAATATATTCTAAATTTGTGCCACTTTTGCTACGACATACTAGTATATTAAAAAGGTGTATTAGCTAATTAAAATAATGGCCAACCATAAATTACGTCACACGAATTTCAGGCTTTGTGGGTGGACTGAATAGCTGTGATAAAAATAAATAAAAAATAAAAATAAAAACATCACGTAATGTCACACTCCGCCGGCCCTCTCTAACCACACAAACGCTTGACGTAATTTATAAAAGGCACCATATTGTATAAATATTGCTTCAAGTCATTAAATTTTAATACTTGTTTCATTCGATTCCATTTTTACACGTGTAATATACTTCGATGTGCATATAAAAGTACATAGTAAGTTCCATGTTGTTTTGATTTTATTGTTGGATCTATATAATATAACAAATGTTTACTAAAACGCAATCGTCTTTCCATGCATATGATTGCTATTTAGACTGAAATTCCAAATTCTAAATTGTTTTACAGAAATATTTTTATGAGCATAAAAATATTTCTGCATATATGTATAGATAATGTTATATTATATAAAGTATTAGAAGAAAGTAGTATGTACTATAATTATGTGAAACACCGAAAGGGCTGTTATGAGGTGACATTTATTGATTTTATTTTATATGAAAATACTCTGTAGTTGTTATCAAGTAACTACAATTTTATAGATTAATTTTTACATGACTTATTATCAATATTCATAATTTTTATTTACACAAACCACTAAATATAGTGGATATTTACAAAATGTATGCAAACTAAAAATACATGGGGCATACACATCTTTAAATAAAACCGGTTGTTTCATATCAATACATATATATATATACCTACTCGTTTTAAAATTAATATTTCGGAATTATGCGGATAATTATAATCCGATTGTGATAGAAACAATACTTTCACCTCTTATCTATTACGTGTTTTTATATTTAATTTATTTTTCATCTTTACGCTATATCCCGCATATACCAGAATTGAAAAGGGAAATCCAGTGTTAAGGCACTCCGCTTTTCTCTTTACGCTATACATTCATGATTCATTTTTTAATTTTTATTATATATCTTTTTCGATTATACAGCAAATATATTTGACTAGAAAGACTTAGCCCTTAATAAGCTTTAAACTATCATTAAGATTTAAAATCAGAGCTTCCTCATTTTTTTGCTATTTTCATATCGTTTTTGTAGATTTAATCTTTCTAACTCAGGTATCAGATTCTTTTTTTTCCGTTCTTGTTTTGCGTATCCCGGTTCCATTAATATAGTACTAGTACTCCCAGAAAACTGAAAATGTACTTAAGGTCCCATGGAATTTGTATGTTTTGATTTCTAAAAAAATGATGTTAATTTAATACTATACTATGATGTTAATTTAATACTATACTATAATTATTTTTAATATTTGAATTAATACAAATTAAAATACTGTAATGAAAAACTACGCTAGTTAGAAGTCACTTCAGAACTAAAAACCAATGTTTGCGGATAAACTAGATACCTCTTTTTTTAAGTCGATCAATTATATAAGACTTTTTTTTATTTATAATATTCAAAACCGTGTTTTAAATTATTTAAATGTAATATAAACAAATTACAACGAATTCAATTCACTTTCGTTATTAACACATGCTTTGCTCTTATTTCGTCAGTTAACATTCTGCTTTGTTATATTTAGGTTCGATTTGCACATCATTTTCTTCTCATAGCTCTATATCTAACTAGTTAGAAATTGTCAAAAATCGGACAAGTGCGAGCCGGGCTCGCCCACCAAAAGTGCCGTAAAAATGTTGGAGGTTCCGAGATTTTTATGAATTTCAAGCTTCGCTTAGCCAGAGCCCTTTCATCTGATACCCCACTCGAGCTTTAATACCTAATTTTGCCCTCCATTTAAGGCTATTATTTTTTTGGATTTAACCATAAAGGTATAGTTTTCAGATGTTTTCATGAACTAATACTACCTGTAGATGCTAGCTGCCAAATTTCATAATTCAACGTCTACTGGAAGTACCCTATTAATCTTGATTTCTTTTATATCGTATCGAAATACGCGTTTTTAGCGTTTTTTTTTAAATAAATGTAGAATTACTATTTTTTCACGAAATCATGGGACCGTAGATCTGAGTAAATAGTTTTAATTTCAACTCGATTTCTCCAAGCGTTCCTGGGATAAAGGATCTTGACGGACAGATGGACAACAAGTGATCTTATAAGAGTTCCCTTTTTCTAAAAAATGCATCGTGATAAAAACGTTTATTATTGAATCGTGTT
The DNA here is from genome assembly GCA_018231645.1 of Heliconius ricini. Lineage (NCBI taxonomy): Eukaryota > Metazoa > Arthropoda > Insecta > Lepidoptera > Nymphalidae > Heliconius > Heliconius ricini. Next base: position 6,153 of record DVQM01001283.1, on the reverse strand, counting down.
TCAACTTTGTGAGTAAAAATTTGATTTGATTTTTTTGTGTATTTCTGGACTTTCCTTAATTATTATACATTTATTGATGTAACTGTTACCTTACTTAATGCCATTGAATCTAATGTTATTTTATATCTATTTTCAAAAATTTTAGTTATCATGCTAAAGTAATTTAAAATATGTTGTTTCTATGACGTAAACATAATATTAGATATTTATATTAGATATTTTTATTTCTTTTTCCGTCCTTTATACCATTGTCATAGAAGAATTGTTCTAGACAATATTATGTTAATCTAGGTTTTTTTAAAAGGTAATTAATTTTATATATATTTCCGCTAATAGCGTTGCCAACTTGAAAAATATCTTCTCCAGTGAATTTTTTTGCAGCTATGATACTCCTTAAAAATTTGAGATTTATCTTATTAAATATAATGAGAAGAAAACAACAATATTCATAACTTGCTTTTATAACAATTATGAGATTATGTATTTTTTTTATATAAGTATATGAAATATATATACATTTCTTCAATTCAATTCTATACTACGAATTGTATACAATTTATATGTAAACATTTGAACTTGGAATATCTAAACACAAACACAGACAGTGCCATATTGTATAGACAAGTATGAATCTATACGATGATTCCTCTCGTTAGGGCGACATATTAAAACGTCGTGCCTCAAGTACATTTAAAGCTGAGGGCCCATACAAGTTGTCTCTCACTAAGAATAACGAGCTATCTTTTTTTCTGTTACAATTAGAATTTTGTTCATACTTTCATTCATTTTTATAAGTTTGTTTTTATGTTTTCTCTAAGCTGTGTTGTATTTTTAATATATTTTTTTCACGAAATAAAAGTATACATAATTTTTGTTCTAATTGTACTCAAGGCAAAGAAAGCATTATTGAGGCGCTTCATGCATTTTCCCGTATAGCAGGGTAGTCGGAGTGTTAAGACAATCTGTTCTTCGCACGTCGAATATTCGGGATAGCGTGCTTTGTCTGCCAGAGGTGGAAAATGAAAATAATTTAAATGTAATGATTTTTAACAGGTGAGAATCCAACCCATTACCACGATAACATTCGAACGCTGTTCTGCTGCGCCACGACTGCCTCCTTAAGTCCCTATTTATGGTGTACTTTTTACATATATTTTTAAAGTTTTATTTTTATGAAACCTTTTCTAAATTGTCCAACAGTAATTCTTAAGGTTGTAAGATGAAATCGTGATGAGAAATGACATTAATATATTTTATATTGATATATGTCTAAAAAAAACGTAGAAGTAAGGATATTTTTTATTTAAATATTTTTCAATCGATGCTAATTATTATAGATCTAATTATATATTTTAAAATGTATTTTTATTCTTTTCTATATGTATAATTCGCATTTGGAACCATTTTGATGTGTTTAAATATGTTACATAATAATTATCGACGCCGCTACGTAAATAATCGAAAGTGAAAAATTGCAACTGTTTTTATTCCTCTTTTGAACTACTGAAATGGGTAATTTTATGAAAATTAAAAAATAAATAAATAAAAAAAAAATGAAAACTATCCAAATTAGTAGTTCTTAACAGCTTTAAAATTAATTTGCAATTAAGTATTCACGTTTGATACTTTATCTAGGGACCGTAGTAATATAAAATTATTTTTACACAGTGCGTCTGATAAAATGTATATGTTATATTTTTTATAATATAGTGATATAATATTAGTATAAGTACATTACAATTATTATTTTCGTAAGTATATCTAGAAGTAAAGTATTATTAAATCTCCCGTTGATGGCTCGCAACGTGCTGTTGTGAATTTTTTATTTAATATACTCTAGAATGTACACATAATGTTGTTGGTTTAGATAATTGCCAATAAAATTTATATAAATAGATTGTTGTTTCTATTTCTCAGGAAATCTTTTGTTGTTTTTTTTTTACTTTAATCATACTCGTAATTCGTATTTTTATTTGATTATACCTTGAAACTATCAGTACCATTTTTTAATTCAAAATGATTGGAAGCTTTCATGCAATTTAAAATAATAGTTTTAACTTTTATTAACATTAGAATATTCCTTAGCTAAGGGTGAAAGGGTATATAAATAAAACGCCAATTTGATATGTTTATCAACATTTATTTTAACATTTAAAATTACATATAAAGGAGGCGTGGTGCCTAAAAGTCTTTGATTATTTATTATGTACCTACAGAATTGATTTCATTTATAGAGTGATGTTACAACATGATTAAATGAAGTTTATTTTTCTACTACATCCATAGAAGTTGTTCGAGTCTAATTTGTTAATTAATAAAGTTGACATTTCCTAATGTCAATGAAAGGAATTCTGTACGGTTTTCTTAAAATAAATACACACCTAAATATACTAACATATTTTAGTATATTAAATTTGTATGTATAATTGTAATCGTTATGTAGGTACTTTACTATTGGAAAGTATTGAAGTAACATGCCGGTATTAGGCATTATCTATTTACTACATCAAAAGTGGCTCTAGTATACAATGCCTCCGATGAAATGTTCGTAGTAAAACACCTATACACATTGGATAAATATTTTGGAAATTCAATTACACATTATAAGAAAAATGTTTGGAAAAAATAATCGATATGTATTGAAGTTATGATATAACATCATGATTTGAATCATGCATAAAATTTATGCTTATATTCTAATTAGATCGAGAATTGATGCGCCCACCTCGTTTATAATATATATCCAAATATTTTAAACTTAAATCTAACGATATATTTCTCGAAATGAGGAGGCGGGCTTTAAATAATTTGTTAAACATTTTAAACAACATCATCATAAGACAATTAAATCTAAAGAAATGAAACATCAGTTTCCTTACACTAATCAATGATAGATTTTTTTTTGTTTTCATATTCTAAGCGAAAACTATTTTTAAATGTTGTATTCGATACAGGCTAATAATGAAAACCGCCAAAATGAATATTGTCGTAGACACCAAATAGGAGTAAGTACATCGTGTTGTTGATTAAAAATTACAAAGTAGTCTGTATTTTTAGATAAAAACGTAGTAGAAGAGATCTCTATGTTCATGCGAATTGGTCCCAACATTGTAAAGGAGTCGACGCGTAAGTTCTAAGCAAACCGAAATAAACCATATCTTATTTTGCACCTTGATTGAAAAATCCGCAATCCCTTCCCTGTAAGTGACTCCCCTACATTAACAACCCATAATTTTAGATGTGATTTCGAACAATGTATTGTATGACATAATTATATTATTTAAATTTAAAATTTTTCATGAAAAAAAAGTACTCTGCGGTTTGCAATATTAATGCCGTTTCGACCATATTTAAGTGATATTATATGATAGCACGTGAGTGCTTCAGCAAGGCGAAACATATTTATAATAGATAAAGACAAAATTAGAATATAATATATAAGAAACACCAAAATTTATACAGACAATTTAGATGTGAGTTTAAAAACTGGGAGGTTGTTAATAACACGATGAAAATACTTATATTAGAAGTAGGTATTCACTAACGGATGATTCGTAGCGAGCACGACATCCAACTCCAGCGTGTGAATTAGGAATATTAACTTTTTCAAGATTTTGTAACATTCGTTGTTCTCAACCCACGTACCTAACTTGCATTCGAATACATTATAAAATACGAGATAATTCATTATTAATTAATAATTTTTAACTCTAACAAATGAAATACATTTTTGCAGGACTTACTTAATCTACATTTCCTTAGCTTACGTGTTTTCTTTGGTTATTTGAATACGTGTAATAATACATTTTGGGGAAGAGCCAGTGTCGACCAGGAGGTGCTGTAAGGTCTGTTCTTTCAGGATATACTTACGCACACATAGCTGCGCTACTACAACTAATTAATAGACGAACACCGATGCAAATAATAATTATAAAATGTAAAAAAATATTAGAGAATGTGCAATAACATGAATGATTGTGTTTTAGCGTCATATGCAGTGATAATGCTTGCATACGCTTTTTGTTAGTATCGAATATGTTGTGGATATGGGATGACCATTCTAGTACCTAATGCCAGTGGAATAATATAAAAAGCATGATAAATGTCAATACTATTCCTACTTATACAAATGTGATTTCAATGTCAACAAGACACGAATGATACATAAACATAGCCAACGCCAGTGACGTATCGTAATATTCAACAGCATGAATTTATATATTTTAACGAATAATTCATTTTATCATTTCAAATTATTTGTTAAAATATATAAATTCAATTTATACACTTTTTGTATCGAATTTTCAAATTTTATATTCCTATGTTACATTTTATTCGTGCCTTGATGTCACGATTGCTTTTAATATGAGATGTTATCATTTATCGCTTCAAACAAACTCAAAGAGTATATACAGAGGAAAGAAAAAGTAGTCTTGCTGAGAAAAAGTAAAAATTTCTGGCCATAAGATTATTCTGGAGTGGGTACGGAACGCCAATGACTGCGCTTTTATACTTTATTCAAGCATTTCGCATTTCTACTTTATTTAATTTAAGTAGTTCTTAAAGGTTTTATTAATTTCATAGCATTCCGTATTAGATGCCATCATCCCGTGATGTACCATCGTTTCTAAGAAAAATTGTAATTTTGTCGTCAGCTGTATGACGGACCGTCTTTAAGAGCATGTTACGTCAAGTAAAATTGTGAAATGAAATAATACTGTTACAGATACCGATTATGTGTAAAGGAACATAATTTTTAGTTCTAACACTAAATATGTAAATTAGTGATAAATTACTCCAAACCATTGTAATATTTTTTAATAAAGTTATCTGCTTTTTTAAATAAATTAAAAAAAAAATAAACCTTTGCTTCCCTCTGCATACACTTCGTGGTTTTTAAAGTACCTACTAAAATAAAATAAAATCTCCACAAAAGCAACAATTAAGAGGAGGGAGGAATTCCTAATTTGTGAGTACATTAGAGCAAACTTCGAGTTTTTGCAGTTTGTATGTTAGACCTGTCCAGCTGGTACCAATTCTCTTACAAAATCACAGAAGTAAAGAAGTAAGTTTAGTTCTAATTTCCTCAACAAATTACAAAAATCGACATCCTAACAATTGTTTCTTTTGGCAAGATTGAACTGTACAGTTCATTTCGTAAAAAATAGTCTTTTATTAAAAGTATATTTGACCTTGTTTCAATGTGAAACAAAAAGTATTTTATCATTGAAATTGTGCCATAAAAATATATTTTTTTTATATGTTATTGCTTTTATTTTGTAAATTTATTTTCATGGAACGATTTACAATATTAGAATACTTTAAATATTTCATTATATATCTATACATGGAAAGAGCGTCAATTGTAATATTATGGTAAACAATTCATAGACTCTCTGAACTCCATAAATAGATATTTCTTTTTATATATTTTTTTTTGTTTCGACGTTTCTTAACAAGTTGCCTATTGACTTAAGAATGTTAATTTGTTTATTGGCCTTACAACTGATGCTCTATCCAAACAAATATATAATGAAATGAGTATAAAATAAAATCTAATCTACAAATTAAAGGTGATGGTGCTACAATAAATGAAAATGCCGTTTTTTAAAGTATGTCTTTATATTTCGACATTACTAATAATTAGTTGGTATTCATCTTAATGTTCCACCGTTGTTAGTGGTTTACGTGATACTGAAACTTTTCTTTTTTTAATCACTATGAATATAATATTTACTGTGGTATACCAAAATATAGCTTAAATTTGAATATTGGATTATTTTTGGTCATTTTAGATAGGGTAAAGTTTCCCATATTTTCATTAATTTAAGAGTAGTCACAAAAGGTAAAATTCCCAAATTATAATTTTTCTTTCTTTATTTTTTTTATTTCGAACCATCATTACTTTCTGTATTTTGATTTTCAAAAAAAAAAATTTTTTTTGCGGTACGATCGGTACCTATTTTTTTGCATTATAACTTTTACTTTCATAAGTTAATATTTTTTTGTATTCACATTTGACCAGCCTCATATAAGTGAGATAGTTTCTTCTTTTATTGTAGCACCATTATCATAGTTATCATTTCGCATTCAGATAATCAATCGCTCATAAGCACATACAAAACATACATCCCCGCCTTTATTAAAAGGCCA
>DVQM01001282.1:0-12561 GCA_018231645.1 Heliconius ricini | reverse complement strand
TTAACACTAGGTTCCCTCTGCCTACCCTGCTGTGTGCAGGATATAGCGTGAAACTGATTTTTTTAAAATATATTTTGTTTACATTTGAAGCCTCCCAATATCATTTATTAAGAATGTATTTAGTGATTTATTTCTGCCTCCACTAAGTGCTTTTTCTTTTCTAGAGACAAAAGAGTGTGTTTGTTGAGATTAAATCGTATTAAAATATTTCTTAATTTTTACATTATATAAAAAAAAAACATTCTACAAAATCACTGTTAATTGTATATCTATTCTCCAATAGAGAATCTAAACAAATTAATACTAAAATATTAAATTTAAATGGGTAAATACGTACAGTCATGGCGAAGGCGAAGTGAACGCGACAGGTTGTGGGTTCGGCTCGCACTCGAGGAAATTAAATATTTAATATTTTTATTTCTTCTATCTGGTAATTAGGCAAACTGTGACGGTTGCTTCCACCACACAACATACAACGAGAAACCTACGGAAAGTGGGTAACGGAGTGTCCCAACAATATATTCCCTCTGCCTGCTCTGCTACGTGCAAGATACAGCATTAAGATAAAAACAATTATAAAGCACACGTAATAAAAAACTATATTTTCTAATAACTTAATATTATATTCGTAGAACCGTTATAGCATATACCTACGTATAATACATTTCATGTAGCAATGGACCGCACGAGCAGCCCGCAGTACCGTGGTAACGGTCCGGTCCACTGGTACAGTCTGGCTAGAAACTAGTGCAAGACGCTAAGGAGAGCGTATCCAACTAATCATATACTTTATTTACAAATAAATATTTTTATTTTTTATGTAAATATAATTATTAACGGGATTTATTAGCGTAAAATTTTTGCAAGAATGTATGAAAATGTATAATATATTTTATTGTAGCGAGATTAGAACCCGCGCCTTTTGGAAACAATCCAAGAGACGCTGGTAAAGGAGGTTTCCCAAGAAGCGTGGGTTCAGAACTTGGATCAACATGTTTATACGTTTTCTCTAAATAACACTTTAAGTTTAAATCACATACAGAAGTGGACATAAAATGTATACTTATATATAATTACGCTGAAATGTCTTTAAATTATAATCTTTTAAAGCCGATTTGTTTACCTGCTCATCTCCAGCATCTTCCGTTACTCGGTGTTATTCCATAAAATCATGTTGTGGCGGAGCTCAACACCGCGAAATGTGTATTATATTACTATTTTGATATTCGAGGCAGTGGTGGCACAGGAGCACAAGTGTACGACTGTTAACGCGTTGGTTTTAGTTTCGATATCCACTCGGGAGAATGAATTATTTAATACTTTTATTTTCTCACTCAAGGCGCAGTGCCTCAAGAATTTGGCAGAAAGTGGATAACGGAATATTTTAATGGGTTGCGGAGTGTCTTAACACACATATCCACTCTGCCTTCTCTGCTAAGCGCGTGATACGGCGTGATGCTAAAGAAAATTAATTAAATATTCGTTTGTATATTATATTATTCATTGAATTTAATTAGACGTTGTATATATTTAATATATTATGATTTAAATCATGTATAATAAGATATCTCATTTATAGACACTCCGTTCCCCACTTTCCGGCGAATTTTTCGAGGCATTGTGTATTGACTGGCGGGAATTAACGCCGGGCTTCTGTTTTGGTAACAGAGCGAAGAAATGAAAATATTAATAAATAATCCTTCCCTCGGGTATCGAACCCACAGTCACGTTACAGTCGCGCACATGTGCCATCTGTGCTTGTGCTGTTAGCGTTACAATATGGGCACACTGCTTTATATTACAGAAACAAGATACAAATCACTTTTAACATTTTTAAATTGTTATTCTATACTTAGGAAAGAAAAAAATGCAATTTTTTATACGTTTTCTAAATAAGTAGACACAAATCGCTGGGCCTCTATTTGTATCTAGTTTCTGTAATATAGAGCGGTGTGCCCATATTATAGCGCTAACAGCAGGTCTCACAGGCCCACTGTGACCGCGCAACACTAACCACATTTCAAGCGTCCGCCTTTATTTTTATAGCTACTATTGGTTAATAAAAAGAGGGTAACGTGTTTACGATTGGATGCCATTCTTAAGAATTATTTTTTAAGTGAAAAAAAAATAAATCAGCTTCACGCTGTATTCTGCACACAGCAGGGTAGACAGAGGGAACCAAGTGATAAGTCACTCCGTTCACCAATTCTCTTCCTATAATTTTTAAGTATTTGAACTTAAATTTTCCGGCAACGACTGCTGTTTTGCTGTGTTATCAAATTATAATAGTTTCATTCTAAGGTAACGTATCTTCAGTAAATTTAGACAATTACATTTCAGTATAAAGATTAATCACATTTTAAATGGTTGAAAAATATGTCATTTATATAACAGGCTTAAGCAATCTTAGTAACCTTTGTCTTTTCATATTTTTTATATAAAATCTCAATAAAATAAACCGGTTAACCCTAAAAACAGTAAAGTTAAAGTTTGAGCTTGAAATAGAACTCCCAGAAACATTTAATGTCTTGTCAATAATACTAAACGCACTAAAGAAAATAATTTAAATATGTCATTTGTTTTTAAATTAAAATTCTATATGTGTATTTACTAATTAATGTACATATATAGCTTTAATTTGTATGTCTTTTAAAAGTATCCATTTTAATTACCAATACCTATCTATTAATATTATAATATATAAGTTATAGTACTAGTGCAAAAATTAAACGAAAAAATATGTTTTCTCAACTTCCTATTATATGACAAAAACCTATGTATGTTTAGTATCAAATACGCTATAGATAGTTTAATATATATATTATGTTGACCGTCCTGCGCCTTTATGTTATGCTTCGCTTGACCCAAATTTATACTGTTGCCAAAAAAGGTGGCATCGATAGTAGTACTTGTAAATGATTTTTCATTTTTATGTGTTATTAAATAACTATGAATTTAATAATAACGATAAATTTATCTCAAACGCGCCACATAAATATAAATGTAGCCTTTTTTTATTTGGTGATCATCCAAAATCGTTGGTTCCAATTTTTCCAACAAAACTGTAAATAATTTTCTAAAAACTAAAATTTTGCTAATTATATACATTATTTAACTTATGTATAATGAAATTAAACTACATTCAATTAGGCCAGTCGTGAGGCGAAAGCACAAGAGTGCGAATCACATTTATATGTGAAAATGGAGAACAGTAGTGTCTCAGTGAGAACGACATATTTTAACATTAAGTTCCCAGGTTCCCCCTGCCTACCTATGTAAAGAGCTGATATAAATGGGAATATATGATATTTATCTAATTTTGGTATAAGTTGGTCATACATTTTTTAGTAACTTAAAGCCCCATGTTAATACATTTAGTAATATCCAGCATATATGGCTCATACATTTTATGGCTCACCAAAATTATGTTAATTTCTTAAACCAATATAAGTGTAACTTTCACTATCAAACCTCAAACCGTGTCTCGCATTCCTTTGTAGAAAATAAACGTATGAGAAACATGATTTTGATTTTGAACATTCATTTTTTTAAGTATGTCATATCGAGTTGCGACATTGATTCCTAGTTTTATCGCCTATGTACGTTGGTACGCTATTGTTTTTGAGTTTTTTTGAGTTGTTAGACTTTTTATATTAAAATTTCTAAGGTTGCTTAGATCATAATTTCTCTAAATTCATTAAAATGAATCGGAGTGATTTATCATAAGATTAATTATTTATCATCAGATTAATTATTTAGAAGGAGAAAGCTCCTTTTCAATTTTGCAAGATATTCTATGATTTATATATCTTTATTTAATAATATTTTTTGGGGGAAGTTTTAATTAGGTACCTACACTTATATAAAAAAATCAAAAATAAAAAAAAACAACTTAACGTAACTTATTCCGCACACAAGAGGGTAGTCAGAGGGAACCTACTGTTAAGACACTCCGTTCTCTAATTTACGTAGGAAACGTAGTGATAAGATACTCCGTTCCCCACTTTCGCCAAATTTTTGTAGGCATTGCGTGTTGAGTGGCACAACTCAACTCCGAGCTTTTTCTTTGGTGCCAGAGCGCAGAAATGCAAATGTTAAGAAATAATTACTCATTCCTTGGATTAGGGATCGAATCCACAACCCTCACGTTTCTATCACACCTTTGTTCCCAAGGGCCACGACGGATTATTTAAAAAAATATAATATAATACATAATAAAATAACTATATATAGAGTATTATTATTTAAATTAAATATATAATAATTTTGATAGAAAATTTAAAATATATATTTTTTGCAGGTAAATGTTGCTTCTGATACAAAATATACTACGTTTGTCAAAAAGTGGAACGATATTAAAACACCAAAGAGCTCTTATTCCGAACAAGTAAGTGGCTGAAATAATTGCATTAATATTTAAATTAGGTATGTGCAGTAGTTGTAGTAAATATGGAAGCGGAATATAAATGTGTCAATGATCCATGTCGATCGCTGTGATGGTGAACGAGCTTTATAATTACAATGGAAACTATCAATATGTCACATCACTATAATGCATTGTAAAAAATATATTAAAAAATTAGCTGCAGGCTGTATCCCACACGCAGCATGGTAGGCAGAGGGAACCTACCCCCAAAAAAATGTATACTTAGATATATTGATCATGACGTCGTGACACAGCAATATAAGGGTGTGGTTGTAACGCTGCGGTTGTAGGTTTTCAAGGGAATGAATATTTTCATTTCTTCGTTCCCGCACCAAAGCAAAGCCCAGCGTTGATTTCCGCCACTCAACAAGCAATACCTAGAAAAAATTGGCGGATATTTGAGTACGAAGTGTGTTAATACTAGGTTCCCTCTGCCTACCCTGCTATGTGCGGTATACAGCGTGAAGCTGATTAAGATATATTGATTTTTCTTTTGTTTGTTTCACGTTGTCACCCTCATATATCATGGTAGGCAAAGTGAACCTGTATTAGTGCTATGACACTCCGTTCTAATCAACACGTTTCCTTCCTCCACTTTACGCAATTAACGCGATGACGTTAGAACTTACAATACTAGTAGCCTACGGGAAGTACCATAGGTGGGCATTACGCGAAGTATAGCTTACAAAATGCAGTAAAAACGATGCGTGAAGAAGTGTTAGAAGCTTGATTATTTCTGTGTTCCAATAGACTGTATTTGATAATTATTAATTAAAGCTTAATACTTAGACGGACAAATGAACAACGAAGTGATTTTGTTACGTTTTTTTCTGAGGTATGGAACCCTTAAAAATACAAAAAAGCAAAAGACCCGACCACACCGACTGACTAAAACGATAAAAACTTTAAAATACTTTTGAATTACGTCTAAAACAATCGATACGCACAGATATATCATATTTTTCTTTAATTAACAGCCTAAGCTCTAAATATCACATCAAAGGTGATATAAAAACATGAACTTGAATTTTGTGCGTATATATTCCAAATTTAAAGGCCGCTTAAATTTTAATACTACAGTATCTATATTTATACAGTAAGCAGCATATATAGAGGCCAGTCGTAGCGCAGAGTCACTTAACATTCAAAGCCTCCAGACTTCAGCGGAAAGTTGGGAACGGAGTGTCTTAACACTAGGTTCCCTCTGCCTACCCTGCTGTGCGCGCGATACAGCGATCAAGCTGATATATATAAATAACATACAATTCACGATAAAAGGTAGAAAGAAAAAGAAAAATTTCTTAGTTCACTATTTACCCAGCAAAACAGTTTTAACGAGTGATTTTCCCAGCGCATCAACGCACAGGTCGTCGACCTCGTAACGGATGCGCACAGCAAATGAAATCATAGTTGCGTTTGCGCCTAATTCGTACGTAATGTTATAGAAGGTAACAGTATAATGGATCTGTTTCAATAATATCGTTATATTGTTGTTTTATAGTATAGTATTATGTATTTTTGTTCAGTTGTGGCTCAGGAGCACCTAGTGTGATGACTGGTTATGGGTTCGATCCCTATTTGAGGAAATATTGTTATTACTTCACTCTGGTGACGAGGCATAGCGCGTCGTTGAATACCGCCACTCAACACGCAATGCTTCCAGAATTCGGTGTAAAGTGGGGAACGGAGTGTCTTATCATTAGGATTCGTCTGCCTATCCTGCTTTGTGCGGGATACAGCGTGAAGCTGATTTATTTTTTATATATGTATTTAATAAACAAATGCATTTTCTTTTGGTTTTTTCGACACAAATTTTACATGTTTCTACATGTTTTTAATAAACAAAACCTCTAAACTTTTAACGCATTATTTTCATAATTTTTTTAATGAAGTTGAAAAATTCCGAAATAAAAAAGGGCAAAGGTATAAAATTCGTTAAAACAAAAAGAAATTATTTTAAGCGTTAAAAGCATGAAGTTGACTATTACGTAACCGATTCACGGTCAAACCACTTTCACTGAAGCTACATTTTAGAAGAAACAATGTGATAGAATAGATTTAAAAAATAGAGAAGTTAGAAAAGAGGTTAAAACTTTTGCTTGGTGTAAAATCACGGAACCGGGTCAAGCACTGCAACTGAAGACGTTGATTGTTACCGTCGAGACTCTTCATATGAGAAGGTGCATATCGCCCGAGGAGCCCTTCAGTTTTAATGTGTTGGCTACCTACTTTGGGGAACTGTCAACTTATATGAAACAAAACTAAATGATTATATAAAAAATATATTAAAAAAATCTTTAAATTTATAGTTTATCTGGGAGATAATGGAATTTATCAACAAGTGGTGAAACTGCCATCAACTAAATCATCAATTGTATTTGCTATTGATATGTCGTTGAACCCTTATATTATTTGAGGTTAAATCTGTTGTGGTCTATCATGTTAAAGCCTTTGTGTATTGCGGTATTAGCGGTTAGCTGAGGTTAATCTAACTGTAGATTTATTATGTACATTACATAAATGATCACCTTAACTGAAGAAGAGAGTAAAAAACAATAATTTCTTATATTGAATTTTGAGGCCAGTTGTGGCTCTGTGGCACAAAGCGTGACTGTTAACGCAACTGGTTGTGGGTTCGATCCCCACTCGAGAAACTGAAATATTTATTCAAATGAATATTTCCATTACATTTCCTCTGCCTACCATTCTGTGTGTGGGGTACAGCGTGAACCTGATAAAAAAAATATTCTATTGGCTCGCGTTTAAATTTGCGGGAATATTATTTATATAAAAAAATGAATGTTGCTGTAATTCTTTTTTCTATCTATGTTACTTAATTTCTTATAACTAAAAATTAAAGAAAAATAAAGTATATCAAAAATACAAGATATGCGGTATACAAGGTATGCGGAAATACGGAATATGTAAATACTTTAGTTACAAAATATTGCCAATGATAAAAAATTGTTTAATATCGAGAAAAGTCTCAAAGAAGCCTCTAAAGTAAAAATGTATGCAGGACAAAGGATTCTAACGACAAGGAATTTCTATTCGCAAAGCCTCAGAGACCGAACCCTTTGTACACAGACAAACACAAACACAGTTCTAAATGGTGGAAAGATTGTATTATAAGACCCAAGAAGGAAATTAATACGTCAATACAATATATGAACTACAAACTATTTTTATATTTAGTTTTTCTTATCTCATACAGCGTAAAAATGTATATCTTTACGCTGTATCATTGTAGCAAGGTAGGTGGAGGGAATCCGGAAACCTAGTGTTAAGATACTCCCTACCCATTTAAACACTTCCCTTCCCCACCTTCCGACAAAATCTGGAGGCACTGCGTATTGAGAGGAGCAATCAACAACGTGCTTTACCTCGTTACTAGAGCGAGGAAACATAATATTACGTAAGAATTTAATTAGAAGAACTAACCGCTGAAATCAGGATTTACAAGATTAAATACTAAATGGTCGGAAGATTGACAATTAATTCTGATCCGCAAATATTACTTAGCCAGTCATAAGAAATATCTACTTATAATATATAGCAATTAGCTTTACGCTGTATACCGCACGCAGAGGGAACCTATTTTTCAGACACTCCATTCCCCACTTTCTGCCGAATTTTAGAACTCAACGCCGTTCTTTGCCTCGATACTACGATAAAATGAATATATAAAATTAAATAAGTATTTCATTTCCTCGAGCAGTGGACTGGCATATATATGTTATGAAAAATATGATAAAAACGAAAAAAACTGTTCTCCATTTAATACATTCATTTATAAAGGATTTTAATAAGGAAGAACGTAAATTTCTTATCTCTTTCGCTACATTAATAACGAAAATCGTCGCTATAAACGCGCTCTCTAAAGTTGCGTTTTCACTCGCGTGTGTCAGTCAAGTGAAAGTATTTTGTCTCTTATTATAATACAAAAGACAAAGTTTTGTAAGATGAGGCCGTAGTAACGCGGGGGCACAAGGATGATTGTAACACGGCGATTGAGGGTTCGTTCTCTACTCGAGGGTATAAATTATTGATATTTTCGTTTCTTAGCACCAGGGCAAAAGCTAGGCGTTGAGTTCCGCCGACGTTGATTCTTTACACTAGGTTCTCTCCGCCTAACCTGCTATATATAAATATATCGACACTGCCAATTACGTTAATAAAGGCTACATATAGATCAAGTATTCTTTATAGTTTAACATTTTAGACTTAAAAGTCAGTAAAGACATGACTAACTAATTTTTAGTTCATATCAAACAAAATATAGAGTCTTCATTGCTCTTCTTTCGTTTTAAAATTAGTCTGTTATTTTCTTTGTTTAGTTGAAGTATAATATATTGTGAAACAAGTTAGTTGAGGAGCAATAACCTCAACGTTTTAATAAAATTATATCTTTGTATTCGAATAATATATCTTTGTATTATAAAAAAGATTTAAAACTTAATACAGAAAAGACATTGTGACTAATCACTCTAATTTTCCAGTTCTGTACAAACAGTGACAACAAATTCTATATATTTATTATTTTTTAGCTTTACGCTGTCTCTCTCGCAGACAGAAGGCAGACCGATCCCGGGAACCTACCGGTACGACGTTCCATTCCCATTAAAAAACTTCCGTAACCCACTTACCGCCGACATCGCGTGTTGAATGTCTCGATGTTATTTCATTTCCACGAGTGGGAATTGAATCCACAACCTGTACCATTTACAGTCATACGCTTACGCCCCTGCGTCACGACTGGCCTCTCCTAAATTTATAATATATCCAAATATATTATTTATACAAAAGATTCCCTGAATAGAATATATATTGTGATATTTTACATTGAGCAATCTTAGCGGTTGTTTTAGCGTCTTGGCACGAACGGTAAGCTTTGATCAAGTAGTCGAGCCATTTAAGACGTGCCTTTCCCTGCAAAAGGCTAACAGCAATAAAGGATATTTATAACTAATAAAGCTTAGAGTCGAACTCTACGCGTTGTTAATGTTTTCTTCTGATGCTGTCGATTGAATGTCCTTCTGGAAACGCCAAAGTGAGTAAATTGGTATATTATGTTTCTAAGGTTATATTGAGGCTAGTCGTGGCCAAGGGGCACAAAGTGTGACTGTAAACACGACTGGTTGTGGGCTCGATACCCCATCGAGAAAATGAAATATTTACTTAAAATTCATATTTTCATTTCTTCGCTCTGGTG
Organism: Heliconius ricini; assembly: GCA_018231645.1. Classification (NCBI taxonomy): domain Eukaryota; kingdom Metazoa; phylum Arthropoda; class Insecta; order Lepidoptera; family Nymphalidae; genus Heliconius; species Heliconius ricini. The sequence continues at coordinate 2,923 of DVQM01001282.1, read as the reverse complement.
TCCCTCCAAAATTCAGCGGAAAGAACGGGACGAAGTTTTTTAACACTTGGTTCCCTCTGCCTACACTGCTGCGTGCGAGATACAACGTGAAGTCGATAATCATGTTATGAAGTTATTTACAAGTATTTCGATTCTAAAATTAATGCATATCACTGTCATGAATCTGCATGTCGCTGATTCTCTTTTATTTTTGTCACTCTTTCTCTTTATGCTTAAATGATACATAACTCCATATTTGTTGTTTTTTAGATACGTATAAAACTTTTAACGTTAGCGGTATTTGAACTTGCGCTTCGTGAAAATACCGCCACAAAAAAGGCTGTATCTTATCAGAACAATTATTTTTCAATACATATAATATAATAGAAACATATAACTTATAACTGTTTGTTTATAACAAACTTGGCAAATTGCTAAAATTAGCACGAATAACTGTGAAATATAGTAAAATTATTTCAAGTCTTAATCTACCTATAAGTCTCTCTAGCTGGTACCAACCCCGCTGTGAATTTTAATATCGAATCGAAACTGTCAGCTCCCATACTTGGTGAAGAAATATTGACACAAAAGCACCCTTCGTGCCTAGAACTTCGTAGAGTGTATTATCGAGCTTGTTTATATCTAATATTCGATAATTTCCAAATATTTTGTAGTAAATTTAAAGTTAAGCTGGTACTCGTATACGTTTATTTTATGACTATCGCAATGTCACCTCTGTATAGTGTGTTAAGGTATTTATTTGATAAAATCATTTTTTTATAGCTTCACACTGTTTTCAGCTCGTAGGAGGGTAGGCAAAGGGAACCTGGGAATCTAGTGTTAAGATTTTCAATACTTGTTAATACACATTCGTTCCGCACTTTTCGCTAAATTTTGAGGCATTGTGTGTTGAGTGGCGGAAATCAACGCCGCGTTTTGCCTTGTTTTCAGTATATACTGTTTACGGTCGCACGTTTGTGCCCCTGCGCCACGATTGGCCTCTGGCGTAATTTGGATGACCCGCGTAAAGGGCTTCTAAAAATAATATTTTTATCTTTCTTGCAAATGCAGATGAAATGTAAGAAAGGCAAACGTTTAGTCAATCCTTAAGGATTTTTAAGTATTTATGTTCAATCCAACAATTACACGCAATTAATGCATTGTTTAAAATCGAATACGTAATTATATGCAGAAATAATATTTATGCCCCAGAAAATCGGCGGATAGTGGAGAACGAAGTTTTTTAGCACTAGGTTCCCCCTGCTTACTCTGCTTTGTGCGGGATATAGCGTGAAACTAATTAATAAAAAGAAATAAAATTAATTAATAAAATAAGGGTTAATTAGAACACAGACAAAGTGGTCTTTCATAGTCGAAGTACTCTTTCATTTATTCATATACTGGTAGGTATATCTATACGCACGCTCTAATTACTAACTAGGTACAACTGTATAAATTGCTATAAAGCAAATTGAAAAAAATGTACATTTATATATTTATATATATTATATTTGCTTTAGTATTTTTTACATATAATACATATTTAATGATACGCAGCTCAACTGCGGCGTAAGCAGAAGAAACCTAGTGTTAAATCACTCCTACCTGAAACCTAGTGTTGAATGGCGGTAAATACTAAATATTTCATTTTTTCGAGTGGGAATCGAACTCACAGCCTGTCCTCTTGACAGTCTCATGCTTGCGTCCCTGCGCCACGACTGGTCTCTAAATATTAGACGAAGGACTATAAATAAAAATAATATTTTATTAAGATTATGTTACTATTATCTTTTTAACATTCCTCTACTCAGCCATCAAGTCAAGTCAAGTCCCACAGAACCACCGACCGACCGATACGGCACAAAGAAAAAAAATATATATTTTTTCCTTCGTCTGAATACCGAATTCCAATATTAACGCTTAAGCAATGATGACATGTTTGAATGTCATAATATAATATTAACTTTAATTATTACTTATTTAAAATCACCTTCACGCTGTATCCCGCACACAGCAGTTTCGGGTAGCAGAGGGAACCTGGTGCTAAAACACTCCGCTTCCTAATTTCGCCGAATACCGCCCTCGCGGAACTAAATGCTGCGCTGTGCCTCGACACCAGAGCGAAAATATAAACTTGAACAAATATTTCAATCGATGGATCGGATCCAAAATCAGTCGCGTTTGCAGTCAAAACTTGTTCCCCTGGCTTTAGGGATAGGGAGCTAAATAAAAAAAAGCTTAGTGAAGGATGTACGCATGTTTACATATACTATAATATTTAAACCTCTCTATGTTACAACCCGTACTTGTGTATATACTGTAGGCTATATAACCTACAATATATACAGGGATACAGAATCAAATCAAATTTATATAAATTTGATTTGATTCCGTATCCCTCATGTAGCAGGCGCAGGCAGGCTAACACAGGCGGAATCTAGGAACTTAGTATTAAAATACACTCCATTCCTCACATGGTGTTGAGTGAGTCACACGTTGAGAGGCGGAACTCAACGCCAGACCAACTCATTCTTGACACTAAAATAATAAACGCCCACATTTCTATTCATTACCACGATAATCAATAGAACTATTATAATATAATAGCTTAATAAGTTGCTTGTAAATAGCTGTATGATGAATGTATTAGGAATTCGATGCAATCATGAATAAGAATCTGTATAGGATTTTGAGTAAGATATTTTGTTATTTTGAACGTTTAATTGGATTTACTTTTTTTTGTTTATTTTTACTAAGAACATGCTTTCAGTTGAAAGCCTTTTTATTTGTCTTACGTAGTTATAGCTTCCAGAGCCTCAACACCAGAGCGAAGAAATGGAAATATAAATTAATTTAAATATATTCGTAAAAATGAAATATTTACTTAATTTTATATTTCCATTTCTTCGCTCTGGCGTCGAGGCTAAGCGCGGCGTTGAGTTCT
>DVQM01001281.1:0-12562 GCA_018231645.1 Heliconius ricini | reverse complement strand
CTTTGCATACATGTTTTTATTAATCTTTTTTCTGAGCATTTTTATTTCTTATTTGAGTTCAATAAAGTATAATCAAAAAAAAATACTTTATTATTATAAATCTAATAATATTTATAAATCAATTTTTTTTTTTGATATAGTGTATATGTTAAACCCTGCATCAAAATTTCCAGGTCTTTTTGGAGTATTAGGGCTCCTGCTCTACCCTTGGGGATGGGGTGCTCCAAGGGTCAAAAGAATGTGTGGTGAATATTCTGAACCTTATATACCCGGGGAATGTTCTATAGGTAAGATTTTTTTAATAGCAAACTGTGCTGTTCTACATACAGGTGCTGCCCCCTGCACCTGTTAGACACCACATCCGAAACGAGCAAATTCTTCCAAAAAGGAAAAAAAACTGCTAAAATTAAAGAGTGGCATGTCTTTCATTTAAATAATAAAAATTATAATTTTACTATGATAATCTCTAATATTTCAACCCACTATCTCCTCCATTCCAGGCTGGGCTCTCTACGTAACAGCCACAGGTGTAGCACAAGTGTTTATAGCAAGTGCATTATCAAAGCCAGCTGATAAGGCAGCCAACTCAGATAAGGTCCAGTTCCAGATGGATGAAGGGAAACAACTTATTTGTTTGGTTTAGTTGATAAATAATCAATACATAATTAAATTATACGTAAAATGTTACAATAACTAAACAAAACACTATAAGAAAAAAGCTGATAATTTTTAAACAGATGCACATATTTTCTTAACTGACTGACGAAAAGAAGTCATCTTTTAAAAAAGAGTTAAATTAAAATCGGTTCATCCGTTTAGGAGCTACGACGCCATAGACATAGACATTCATAGATACGTCAAAATTATAACACCCTCTCTTCCCTCGGAACTTAAAAATAGGAATTATGAGAATTTGGTATATTTTTTTTAAATTTATAATTATTTTTCCGATAGTCTGTATTAAAGCTATCATCAGATGTGTTGAGATAGGTTGGTTTTATTTGGAACAGGGGGCCAGTGCGTCAGTCTCTTTTATTATGTTTGTAAAACTTAGTGTTGAAACCCTATGTTTTTGACTACCTGCAATATTTATTAAATTGAAAATACATCACTTTTGCACCAAATGCGCAACATGAACCCTGTGCTTTATCTTGAAAGGTGAAATTTATATAATTAAATATCATTATCCTTATTTACTTAAATTTATATTTCCATTTCTTTGCTCTGGTGTCGAGACAAAGCGCGGCGTTAAGTTCTGCCATTCAACACGCAATGCCTCCGAAATTCGGCAGAAAGTGGGGAATGGAGTGTCTTAACACAAGGTTCCCCCTGCCTACCCTGTTGTTTGCGGGATACAGCGTGAAGCTGATTTATTTATTTATTTCTTGAAAATAACATGGAACTCCCAATCATTTTGTGTAGTCAAATATTTAACCACTGTGCCTTGGTAGCTTTATCATTAATAATCATAATAATAATAATAATTATAATTAAAAGACATAATTGAAAAGAAAAAACGCATTCTGCTTTACAATAACATTTAACTATATTACAAAATATTTTTTGGTGAAAAAAATATTACTTTAAATCTTTTCTTATCTTTCATGTGTTCTCATATATTCTTATATATATATAACTAAATGATATCTTAACAAATATTTTATTTCCGGGTTTTTTTTTAATATTGACGATATTCAGCAATGATTCTGTAACAAAATAAACTAAATCGTACATGGATCATTTTGAATATAACATTATTCAATTTTTTAGTGTTTCTAGCATTTTAATAAATATTTATAGAACATAGTGAATTATCTCTAAAGGGCCGAATCGTACAGGGTATTTAAATAAAAATTGGTTAACTATAAAAAAAAGTAACATTAAGTATTTTTAACCCGCTTTTATTAGGTCCAGCTGTAACTAAGTAACTATGTAATAAGATCTAAGAATCTGAAATACAAGCACTTGTAATTGTTGTATCATCATGAAACTTGGCAATTATATTTAGTTTAGATGCCATTAAAATACGGTCATGCCATCGAGCTGGTCTGATGATGGATTTGGAAGATGGCTGATGGAACCTTGAATGGCTTACCAGTAAACAAATCGAGTTTATGATCATTTCATTTGTCTTATGGATGCGATCTGTTGAAGACAAGCCTGTTTTTATTTTTTTTAAAGGATTTATTTATTTTTCGTTCCATATGAACTTTATGAACTATGTTCTATAATTCTGTAAAATCAATAATTTTATTAGTCTTTTACTTTTTTTACTTCTGTATGAACTGATTATCTCTTTTTTGGCCTTCGAACTTTAAGGATTTTTATTAACAATTGGGAGTTCATTAATTGACTTTTTTAATATTGTGTTTTCTTCTACTACTGATACTTCTTTTCGTTAAGAACGATCTTGCTCTATTAAATTTGTAAATCAGTTTATTGCTATCATTGAGCTTTTATTCATAGATATTTCTATTGACATATCTTTGAATAGAAGTAGTAAAGGTCTTTTCCTTTTCCGTTAAAAATAAGAAATTTCTGAAAACAAGGTTTCTTATCGATTTATTGCTCGGATATGTCGCTGCATATTGCATATTTTACAGCTTTATTTTCGTAATTTTGATTATGCTTCAAAATAAAAAAAAAAAGACTACAATGACTCTCTTATAGTACCAATTTCTGTCTGTATTATTTATATATTTTACATTATATTTTATTAACGGGAAACGAGTTCCAAGGCACTACCATCTCTTTTTGTTTTTGCCTATCAGTTTTACCTTTCAAAAGAACTGACCAGGAATAGATTTAGAGTTAATTTCTACGTGTTATGAGTATTATCGAGAGGTACAATATGGCCGATCAGTTTTGACCGCCCTGAAGTTAGCAGTAGGTAACCAGTTTCAGTTTTAAGTTTTTTCTCATATTGTTATTATATTATACTAATTATATGACCATATCCAATTTTGTGGGTAAACATAGGTGCTTGAATAATTCCTATAGAATATACATTTTTATATGAAAATTTAATCATTATTTTTACTACAAATACGTATGTTACCTAGTAAATCTAGTTTTTTTAACAGTCACAACTATAGTAATTGATTAAATAATTATATTATTTACAATGGTGGTAATGAAATGTGGGATATTTTTCTTTATACATACTTTTTTAGTCACAATTTTAAGTTTAAGATTTTGATTTTATACTCAATTTTTTTATATATACATATATAGCTGTTCAAGTATTGCGTATACTTTTTTCTTTTTCAGAGCAATTTTTTCGTTAGCACACTTTCTGGGTGGGCACGGCCCATCCGGCCCACTTCACCTACAGCCATGAGGTAGTGTATTCATTAATTATTTGATTTGAGGGAAGTATTTTGCTGTGAACTTCCATACTTATATGAAGTAATGACGTTTTTCTCATTATCTGTCAAATAGTGCCATAGATTACAAATGTTTTGCTTTAATTTTACAAATATCAGTATTATTTTTTTCCCTGATCTGCATAAAGTTTGGTTGTCAACTATATTGAAACTTAGTATACAAAAGTATACAAAAAAATATTATTTTAAAGCTTTCAATATAAAAGTAATATAATTTTAAGATTTTTTAAAATGTTTTTGACTGTAATTTAGATTTTCGTATTCTATTAGTCTGAATTGTACTGCCTTTTATGTAATAAGTTATATTTTATAAGTCATTTAATCACTTTTTTATAAGCATAATAACTATATTTTAGATATATATCAATATACTATTTTTTTTAACTTCACGCATATTATCTCTCCGAAAATGTAGTGTACAAGCAAAACAACAGAGAACGCGATGCCTCAATACTAGGTTTTATCTGTTTAACCTGCTATATGAGGTGAGATGCGTGATGATAAAAAAGTACCAATCAGTCCACAAACTAGCATCTAGTATAAAGAGAGTGACGTAACTATTTTTGACTATTTTAGAATAAGAATATTTTATACATTTTATTATTTTTGATTGTATTTTTAATCTTTTATTATACAATGTAATATTATAGTTTTTGTTTTATTTTAATACCTTTTTTAATTTTAAAATGATTATTCGGCTTCTCCAGTGATAAACACTGAGGACAACATCTGACTGTATCAGAACGGTTGTGGGTTCGATGCCACTCAATATATAATGTCTGGAAATCAATGGAATCGGTGGTCAATAATTGCAAAAAAACTGCTTACGTAATACTTGAACGGCCCCCTACTGCAAAATCAGCAAATAACATCTTTCCATCTATACAAAAAAGAGAAAAGACATTTTGGCTTTATATATGAATTAAAGATATGAAATGACGATCAATATTGTTGTTAATATAAACTTTACTTGATATGGTTATCAAATGAAAAAAATCTAGAGAGCTTGTTTAGCCAGTCGTAGGGAAGGGCACAAGCATGTAACTGTAAACGCAACACGTTGTTGGTTCCATTCCCATTGGAGGTCTCATTTTCATTTCTTCGCTCTGGTACCGATTGAGCATGGCATGGCATGCAGAACTCAACGTTCTGCCACTCCATACGCAATGCTTCTAGGATTCGGCGGAAAGTGGGGAACGGAATGTCTGAACGCTAGGTTTCATCTGCCTATCCTGTTAATTGCGGGATGAAACTAAAGAAATATTGTTTTCAAAAAAGGCTTTTTAATCAATATTATTCATATTAAGCTCATGCTTGTTTTAGCTTTCACTATGTGTATTAAACATTTAGGACACAACACAAAAAATTACGTCGCACAACTTGAGTGATTCAAATATAATTATAATAATTTATTCAGTGGAGACCTAAATATGTTCAATTCTACGACAAATGTTTCAGTAATGTTTTTTTTCCAACTGCACGCTGTATCCCGCACACTAGCTAGGCAGAGGGAACCTTGTGTTAAGACACACCTTTCCCCATCCTTTCTTAAATTTTCCAATCTTTTCTAACATTAAATAATATAGTTTGAATGCTCAACTGTGCCAACCTCAGGAACTACTGGTCCGATTTAAAGAAATCTTTGTGTTTGACGTTATTGGTGCAATTCTTATAAACTTACTGGCTTAAAGTTTTATTAGACCTTAAAAGTAACTATAACACCATAAAAACTATTAAAAAAAGTCATTAAAGTCGGGGTGGAGCTTCCAGTGTACTTAAATACCCACCTAGCTTACTATCCAATTAATTTACCGACAAGAAATCCCTAAATACATAAGCATTCTGATACGACGCCACGTAAAGAGCGAATAAAACAAAAATTATACCCCTATTTAGTAAAACATCCCTATAATTTACATACATATATCTATATTCTATATATATATAGATACAAAACGTCCGCCATATTATGTCAATTTCAAATCACAATGGCGGCCTGACAGCTGTCATTTAATTATGCAACCCCTAATCTAATGAGTTCCAACTTTCAAGTTTCACAGCAATTATTCGATAAGTTGTAATTTTGTTACGTTTTCCTATTTATTATGACTGTATGTCAATTTGTATGTTAAGTTGTAATTAACCAAATTCAAAAAAGGAGGAATGTTCTCTATACGTTTTTAAGGTATAAATTGGCAAGTTTTTGATCTCCGTATTTCTATTATTTTTCGGTTTTTAGATTATTGTTGCAATTCAAGAATTGCCTTAAAATAGCATGATTTTTTAAAAAAATGAGGTAAAAAAAACCAGTCCTCAAATTTTGTTGCTAAAAAATCTGCCGCCCTATGTTACAAATATAATTTTTATTTGTCACTCTGTTCTCCGTCATTTGTGAAACACATTTAACATTTATTTAATGCTATTTTTTAATGAACTGACGCCTATTTTCTGTAGGTAAATGCAATAAATATTTTCCCTTCCTCGTCTTCACTAAATATACCTATATTAAGTAAGACAACGGCAAACGCGATAGGTTGTGGGTTGTTTAGAGAGGAGTGTCTCAGCACTCGGCTCTCTCTACCTACCCTGCAACATGCCAAATACACGCTGTATTATGAAACTAAAAAAAACATACAAAAAACATACATTAAGTTTATGCAAAGAAAAACTTTATAAATTTCAAAAATGACCGGTATAGGTACAGTACCTAAGCAAATTATAATTTCAATGATAAAGTATTCAAATCGACTTTACCTAATACAGCGTTGTATGGAATTGTATAATAACATAACAATACCGATTTCATTTTAATACATACCCGGCTTTGTTTTAATACGTGAAAATTATATGCGAGACCAAATTAGTGTAACTAAAGAAACATATGTAATTGTTATAAATGGAGATCTAAAGATAGAGTCACTACAGCGGAATAGTTTTAAATGTCTGACTCTGTACGAGATGGTTGTGGGTTCGTTTCATATTTAAAAAACCGAACAAGCGCAAGTGGGCTCGCCCACTGAGGGAGGGATAAATTGGAGGACTCGAAACTCTTTTTAAAATTATACTTAGTTTAGCCAAAGCTATTTCATCTGATACATGATTTTGCGATTAAAGCATTTAAGACTATAATATTTTGAGATTTAACCACAAATGTATGTATGATTTTCAGATATTTCACATATGTATGATTTTCAGATATTTCTTGAACTAGTACTACCTGTAGATGCTAGCTTAATAATTTAAGGTCAACCGGAAGTACCTTATTAATTTTGATTTCTTTTAAAGTGTCGAAATACGCCATATTTTTTTAAAGTAAATGTAAAAATACGTTTTTTTTTCAGATTTTTTTTGTGCCGTAGATTCGAGTATATGGTTTGAATTTCAACTCGATATCAACAAACGTTCCTGAGATAGAGACTCCACAGACGGACAGATGGATAATAAAATGATCTTATAAGGCTTCCTTTTTTCTTTAAAAAGTACGAAACTCTCAAAATATTTGTTTTGCGTGTTAGTAATGGAAGTCAATACTGAACAATGTTTGCCGGAGCGGGATAATCAAAATATTTAACCGCCTAGTGAGAATCGAACCCACAACCAACACATACAGTCAAACGCCGTTCCAACGCTATTAGACGGTCTCAAATATACTATAGTATTAAAAAAAGATATATGTATGATATGTTTTAAGAAAAAGTATCGTGTCTCTCACAAATATAATTTAGGTAGTAAAACACACATACAAATATCATACAATATATGTTATTAATAGGCCTTTAGGGTAAGTAGCTATATTAATAATAGATTCGAACCCAAAACCATCGAAGACATTTTATACAAACAATTTGTAATATAGCTATACAAACATACATAAAAATATTTATATTCCCGTCACGTCACGTCCGAAAGCTGTAAAATTTGCATAGTAATGAAAATTTCGTATCGTTTCGTTCTTTTATGAATTAATCAAAATATTCTCTTATCTCTTAGATAACATCGGTAACGTGTTCAAATCCAGTTTTTTTTAATAAAAAAAACTACAACAAGGTGTTATAAATGATAATTATTGGCTTGACGTATGTACATACGAGTACTTAATGTTAAATTGAGTAGAGAGTATGTGTATCGCGTTGAAATTAAATATTTAAATTATATTTGTAGGGACAGCCTTCTATAGGAATAATTCGCTTTGTTAAGTGAGTGACACGAGAGGGCAGGGGACCTTCGAAAACACAGTGTATATGATAGCAAAAGAAGGTCATGTATGCATGAGGATGAGGACCCTCCGTTGGACATGTATGAAGAGATTGATGACATCGGGGGTAAAGCATAAAAAAATATTTACCATAAACAAATCTCTTAAGCAAGCAAATTCAATTCCAACTAATTATTTTTTAAGCTTAAAAATTAAATTAAAATTTAGACCAGTCGTGGCGCAGGGGTACAAAGTGGGACTGTAAAATCGACTGGTTGTGGGTTCGATCCCCACTCGAGGAAATAATACATTTATTTATATTTATATTATCATTTCTTCGCGGCACTTACGTACGTATGTACGCATGTCGAGGCAGAGCGGTTTATTTCCGCCACTTAACAAGCAATGCCTCCAGAAGTCGGCGGAAACTGAGGAACAAAGTGTCTTAACACTAGGTTCCCTCTGCCTACCTTGCCGTGTGCGAGAAACACGTGCTCATTTTTAAGCTTGCTTGTCGTATTAGAGGAAGAAATCTTTTTACAAAATTTCTTTACACAGACACCAAGTAATTAAATGGTTTGTGAAAAATTAAGAGAGCTATTTATATTTTTATCATTTAAAATAAAAAAACAAAAACTTTTTTGTTAACACATATCCCGCATATAATACTGCTTTTAATCTTACTGGACAGATCTTACTACGTGAACAGATAAAACTTACAAATAATAACAGATTTTCATCTTAGATAGATAAAATTCTTTATTGCACAAACTATAAGTAAATAAAAAAAATAGAATCCATAATTGTAGAAATATAACTAGCATGCAAATCTTAGTGTCAAGACACTTCTGTTTTTATGCCAATTTTAGATAAATGTTTTACCAGACACGGGGGAATAGTATTTTTTAATATAGATAATAGTGTCACGACACTCCATTTCCCACGTTCAGGCAGAATTTTAAATATTGCGTGTTAAGTAAATGATGGAATTCAAATCCGAGGGTTATGTTGATTCTAGACCGAGGACATGAAACTAATTCATTTCGCCGATCGAGCATAGAATCTACAACCATCGCCACATACATACATATATAAAAGCCATATATATACATATGGGCGTAGGATCCGTCGCGCCCATCTCTCTTTTTTTTTCTAATTTTACTGCGAAAAAGTCAAAAAAATCTCTAGATACGATACGTACTAGTATTATAAAATACCTAAACACTAGTTAAAATTCAAAGCTTTATTTCAATGTATTGTAAATCAATCACTGTAGGTATGGTGCGTACGACCGACACAGCCGCGGGCCCTCGGGCTGCACTCATCAATCAAACAGTCTAATTCTCCATTTGTTACTGTAATTCCTTAAGCCTTCGAGCTTTACTTTAAAATCGACGATTATGTTGTTTTTTTAGAAGATTTTAGGAAAAAAAATGTTTCTGATATCTATGTATAGACTAGGCGCTCGGGAAACAGAGTTTCTTAACACTAGGTACACTCCACTTACCCTGCTATATACGGAATGGAGCTTGGAGCTATTAAATTTTTTTCATCTTCCTCCTCTGATAAAATTTCCAAGTTACAATCCAAGGCTCAATATATAATGTTTTTTTTTATATCAAACCCACAACCTTCGCATATACAGTCAGACTCTATCCACTACGCCACGACGACGATGTAATACTCAATAGTCATTTGTACAGAATCAAAAATCATAAATTATATGAGAATCCTTTACCTCATTGCATTTGACATGCAAAAGAAAAAAATATTACCATAATAAATCGATGTTGTTCCGATCGACCAATGAGAGAGCTTAAGTTCAATTCGGCGAGTTATATATATAGTTGTCCTTTTCTTGACAAGTACTTCTATTGTAGTACTAGAAAGAGAGAAAAGCTGTAGAGATGTGTCACTTTGTTTTACATAAACAAAACTAAAAATTAGATTTTTTTAATTATCGATTTTATATAGGAGTTTCTTGTATTGTGTTGGCATGAAGTTTAACTTAATATTAAGAGGTCACGGCGGTGTAGTTGTACGGCGTGATTTTAAACGCGACGGTCGTGGATTCGATTCCAACTCGAAGAAGAGAAATGTTTTCATTTGGGCAGGTCTGGGAATAAGCTAAAGATATGTTTCGAGAATTGGACGGTGTGTAAAAATGTCTTGACACTACTTTCACTCCGCTGCTATACTATATTTGGAATCCAGCGTGAACCTAAAAAAATATAAACATATGGGGAAGCTGGACACGCTTAGAACTTTTTTTTCTAGCTGTAGTAGAGAATACTTTCTGTTGCTCTTCCAAAATTTTTACATTTCTAAGATGAATAGAATCTAGTTCTTATACGCCTCCGCCCAAACTCAAAATATTGCGTGATAAATGTCCAAAAAAAAAGAAAAAAATAAATAAATATTATCATTTCCCCTAATAAGGAGGAACCCACAACCATTGCTTTACATTCAAAGCCAATTATTATTTTAAAACTTTCTTTCTTTGCATTTCCCCAGGTATTAGACGTACACAAGTCTGTAAAAAAGGTGAGTAAAAAAGTATATCCTGGAGTGTTTTGTCACTATATTTTTATTTTTTATTTTAGATTTTACTCGCCTTTAATGCTGCATTCAATTTTATTGATGGTTTTAATGCTGCATTCAATTTATGGATTTAATGCTACATTCAGTTTTATTCTATAACAATGTCACCAGTAACTTTAACGGTATTATTAACCATATGTTAAATATTCGTTAAACCACATTCTTTTGTTTCAATAAATGCAAAGACAATGGGACATATGGTAGTTTTATGATTTTTTTTGGTAATAGTACAGTGTTAATTCTAAAGATATGAAAATGAAGACCAATTAATTATTCTTCGTTTTCCACTTTCAACCCGTTACGTATACAGAGGTGTAACCTAACGCCGCTTTTTTTCTAGCATCATCCTGTATCCCGCTCATACAAGGCAAACAGAACATGGACACCTAATGTTAAGGCACTCCGTTCCCCATTTTCTTTTGTGGAAATCGAACTCACAACTGTCGCGTTTATAGTCACTTGCTCGTGTCTTTAAGCCACGATTGACATCAAGTAAGAGTAGTGTATAACAACATAATAACACATTTTAAATGCCCAAAGAAACTTTAGCCAAAGCGAAGAACGTGTTCTCATACGTAAAGACATTATACGTATACGTATAGCCATTAGCATATTCTTCTGGCCTTTTTCACAATATGGAATATCTAAACATAAAAATATATTTTTTCAATTTGAACGAGTAGTCCTTGACATTAGCGCGTTCAACCAAACACACTCCTCAACTCGATTACATTTAGTGTAGAAGTAAAGATTGCTTTAAAACGATCTTTTGTATTGGAACCTGTGACCTTCGAAAAAGTATAATTTTCTAATCCTTTATAGCATTCATCATCCGCAATAAATCTAAAACTTTTATTAATGTTATATATTTTTTTCCATTTATTATGAAGAAATTTTCACGAGTCTAAAATAACATACAATTCAAATTGCCTTTGCGGTTTGCCAGATGAAGTAGGGTGACCAATTATTTGATAATTTATATATCTTTGACCTCTGTGTATTTACCGAGGGAGGCAGAAAGAATCTATTTAATTTTCTAATCTATTTAATCTAACTATTTTTTTTGTTAAGCTTCTCAATGTATGTAATGTATGCAATGTAATGGATAGAGATAGAGTAAGTGGCTGGAACCTAGTGTTAACCTTCGCTTTGCGTATTTTGTAGCGAAATTCTAATTATACGTTGTATCAGTTGTCAGTTTATGCCTTTAGTAACGTAGTAAATTATGTAGTTACTAAATAAATTCACATACAATTTATCCTATTAAAATATACTATTTTACATCTTTTTCAGATGAAATGGGGAACAAAGATCGCTGTCGCTAGGTTTCCTCTGGCTATAAAAGTAAAAAAATAATATATTTTTCCCAATCCAAAACAAAAATCCTTCTACACCTCTATAACGCATCCACCCTACTCACATTCACCCCGTTCAATACATCAAGCCGCGTGAGAACTGAACAGAATCGAACCCCCTATAATCAACCAATCGCACCGCAATTAGTACTGGACATTCGAATGTATGTAATGTATGTATGTACATATAGCTATATATCTGGAGTGGTAATTAAAACGGACAGATTGACATTGCGCTTTTATATACATACTACACATTTATATATGCAGTTGTAGATACTTAGGGGGAGGTTACATTTATAAATTATTCGATTATTCGAATTTCAGCTGTTAAGTTAATATTATAATTTAAAATTTAAAATAGAGATAGGTAAGTGAGGCAGGGGGAGACCAATATTGGCCTCTGAGCGTAAATATAGGCAACAAAGCTCATTACATTGGTCTGGCAAGAGCATAAAGCGTAGTGTTGAATTCCGCCAATCAGATAAAAAAAAACGAAAATTGGTGTTCTGTGTGTACGTAGTGTTTTAACACTAGGTTCTCCTATTTTGTTATATGCATGTTATTATAGGTATACTTATGCAAATTTAAATTTAAAGTTAAATAAAGAATTATTTATATAAACTATTATTGTAAGCACTTTCGTAACACTTTATCGTATGAATATACAAAAACATACAAGCATGTTATATTATACGACTACACTGTTAAGACCACCAGACATGTTGTGTAGATGACCTTTTATAATCTAGATTTCCAACTTATGTAGGCCATTTTATAAAGATTTACTAGCCAGCCAGTCTAAACTGCTTCTGGTAAGGGGCTGATTTGTTAGTCTCTTAAATTTCCACGTCAGGTATTTGAGATACTAATATATATTTTTAACTTTTACATTTAAGTCGAACGGAGATCGAACTGACAACCATCGTATGACGTATCTCATTGTCATACGCTGATCTAGTTTGAAACAATAAATTTTACATTGAATTATTTTTATTTGTTAACGATAACTGCTCACTGTACTC
>DVQM01001280.1:0-12563 GCA_018231645.1 Heliconius ricini | reverse complement strand
CCACAACCAATCAGTTTTACAGTCACACTTTGTGCCACTGCGCCACGACTGGCCTCGATTATTAAATATTATAATTATTTCTCATGATCTTTGTATTTATAATGGGTTTTAGATAAATACACTGACTTCAAATCGAACTAGTAATTACTGAGATTAACTCGTTAAACTCAACCAACTCACGAGATTTGTAATATTAGCTTTGCGTAGAGATGTCTTCTCGCTGTGCGTTCTCTACCACATTTCTAATGGGAAGGAGTTCTTGGAGAGGTGTTTAGACTAAGACATGCCGTGGAATTTTATTTGGCGGTATTTATGCGGCGGTGATCACTAACCAGTTCAGTTTACCCATGTACCCGCACTGTCTTGTACTCCATAAGAAAAATAATTATTTAAAAAAATGAGATAATTCAAACGTTTTAATCTACTTATAATGTATTGATATTTCATCCAAAATCGGCGAAATTCAAGAAATTTATAATGTATGACCTAAATTAATTCTTATTATTACGATTTACGAATTACTCTTTAATAAATAATCTGCGAGTTCTACCCTGAGTCGAAGTGGAAATAACTAAGAGATGGATATGACACATGACATAAGTAACACGGAGAAAGTAGAGTGGGTTACCCAGAAACGATCGATGTGCTGTTGTTGTTTATCGCAATAAATACACTGACTTCAAATTGAAAACGGAGTTACTGAGATTACCTCGCTCAACCAAACAAACTCACGAGATTTGTGATATTAGTATAGATTTTATGTTAGTTAATAAACCTTACGGGAGTTTATTAATCATGAATAGGGCCATTTCGTTTGATTAGAATAATTTCAATTTCATTCAACGAAAGTAATAAATTAAGTGACAATAAGTTGCATTGACCTCAAGATTGAATCTTTTGTGTGAAAATTTCTTAAGAATGGCATTTCAAGTTTCACGCTTTATTCCACATTGTTACGTGGGGTAAAGAAGGAACTTGGTAGTTAGAAAGACATCGTCGCTCAACCGGTGCTCTTCTGGTTTACCACAGCTAGGTTGCGGTTGTTGAAAGCAAGGAAGAGGGCCTGGCAGTTACTCTGGATATACGGCGGAAGCGTTCGAGCGAGTGTGGCACGGGGAGCTCCTTACAAAACCATCTTACGAGCTTCCCCGAGAAGTGAATCACCAGCGTTATCACTGGCAGGTCGTTGTCGATGGTTTTTTTAATATGATGAAATAAATGCCCCTAAACGCTTTCAGCAAATGCTCTTTCGAAATATTGCCCTTAAAGCCGCTCCCGGTATTATCATATTGGGCCTTAATGCTCCTGTGACTGCCAATATCGCGATATTTTGGAAAGCAAGACTAAGAAGCAAGTTGGCTACGAGGATACTAGGGATCATTGACAGAGCAAGACGATACTTTTCGGTGCACTGGAGTGCATCAGCCCAGCATTAGATTGAACGATTTAGTTGCATACAACATAGCGGCTCATAGAGCCATTTTCTTTTATTCTCTCTTCTCTCTTTTCTTTTCTTCTTCTTCTTCTTCATCCCTCTTTTATTTTATTGGTTCCCAATTATCTGTGAAAGTCTTAACATTTTAGCTTTGCGGAGAGACGTCGCCATGCAACTGAAATGGCCTACCTGTGGAAGTGTTTGTTTTCAAAAAGCGTGTCTATCTCCAATTTAAAGGCCGACAATTCACCTGTAAGTCCTCTGCTGTTACACGAGGTCGTGGGCGGCAGTGGTAAACTTACCATCAGGTAACCCGTACGCTTAATTGTCTTTTCCATAAAAAAAGACACTATTCTTTTGTAGGATTTTTCTTTCACGCGCCGTACAACTTTAGTTTGGTCTACGTGCAACGACGTTGCCGCGTCGATAAGTACCTTCAAAAGGCTGTCTATCTACACTTTAAACTTATCTACTTTCCACAATATTTTAGCGACACTTGCACAACACTTTAGGGACACTCGGGAGTGCTATGTGACAAAACTTAACGCCAGGGTACGAGGTCTCTTGTTACGAGACTAGAACAGAGAGAAAACAATAATTAATTCCTCGCCATCGGAATTGACCGCAACCGTCGAACGCAAACGTCGTGTCTACGACTTCTACATACATTAAAGTTAGAAGTTTTCTTTGAAAACATTTGTCAATGTTATTAACATGTAAGGCGGTCAATCTGCACACATACGTTCTAAACAAAGAGACGACGGTTCTAAGATGTTTATTTTATTGTTCACTCAAGAGGCGTAATTTACTTTGTTTTTTTTTAACAGAGAAGCGTTATAAGTTTGACTATGTATGTGTAACTGTATGTCTCTGTTTGGCATCTTAGCTCCATAACAGATGAACCGATTTTGATTTAGTTTTTTTATAGTGAATTCAATCTAGTGTTTTTTTAGGTATAATTCAATAAAATATGTACAGCGTTTTGAATGTTATCAGCTCTTTTAAAGTTGTTTGTTTAATTCTTAAAACTTTTCGTTTCGGGGATTTTTAACTATCAATTCTGTTATGCTCACTTATATAATGGTTTTATTTGGAAAGAAGGGACAAACTCTTCGTTTACTATATACTGCCCATACTAATAAAATTTTCATGTATTTATTTACGTTTTGTTGTAGCTTTACGTCGTATCCCGCATGTAGCAGATTAGGGAAAGAGAACCCAGTGTTAAGACTCTATGCACTGCCCAATTTCCGAGACAAATAGAAATTGCAAATTGGAATCAAACCCACAACCATCGCGTTTACACACACTTGTGCCACAGCCGTCACGATGTCCTCAAGAATATCTCTCCTTCCTCAAATATCACAGGTTCCTAAAACTTCTAACTACATTAGAGCACATTCAATATTGCTTTCAGTGAAAAGTTTTAATTAAGTTCTTATTTTATCTTGAAGTGAATCTATCGAATTTAAATAAGTTTAGTTGGTTTGACATTTTCTATTAATATTTCTTTCTATACCTGATATAATATTTTCTTGAGATATTTCTTGTGAAATACTAATGTTTTTTTGAACTACGGTTTTTTTCCTAAATCGGTGAAAGAGAAATATTTAGAAAAAAAAAACATTATTTGCAGTGGTAGTGGGCTTGGTAGTCATTAATTGAATTATTAAGATATAAATAAATAAATCAGCTTTACGCTATATCCTGCACCCAGCAAGGTAGGCAGAGTGAACCTAGTGTCTGAACACTAGGTGGAAAGTGGGGTACGAAGTGTCTGAACACTTCGTACCCCACTTTCCACCGAATACGAGAGGCATTGCGTGTTGAGTGGCGGAACTCGACGCTGGGCTTTTGACCTGTTGCCAGAGCGAAATAAAAATATTAATAAATAATAATTCATTCCCTCGAGTGGGGATCGAATCCACAACAAGTCGATTTTACAGTCACGCTTTAAGCCACTGCGCCACGACTGGCCTCAATTAAGCTATACGTGTATAATTTTTTTCTCATACCAACTAAATAAAAATTTGTATTTGTGTTAATAAAGTGATACAAATAATCACATACAGTTAGTTAAAACTAAGCAAATATTAAGTATGAGGTGTATCTTTCTTATGGAAATTTTTGTTCAAAGTATTCAAAGTACCTAGATCGAGTTACCGCGCAGTATATTAATAGTAGCCGAGGTTAGAACAAATTTTGCTAACCGACTTCTTCTGTAAGTATGTGTTTTATGCTAAAATCTTTCTTTTTTTTATTTTAGAGACGGTCGTAGTGCAGTGGTAGATTTGGGGCTGTAAAAATGGGATGGTTGTGGGTTCGATTCTTTGCTGGAGAAATGACATTTTGATATTTTCGTTCTCTCGCTCTAGGAACGAGGCAAAACAGGCAGGTATGCCACTCAACAGTACGTACCTTTAACCTGTATAATGTATTTTATAATTGATATAATGAATACTCTGTTTATAGCCTACCTAATTAATTGAATTAAATTGTTTTTATTGTGGGAATTGAGCTCAATACGATCACGTGCAATCAAGCTTCCACGTTGTGCCACAGTGGCGTTAAAGCGATGCTATTAATTACATTTTTGAGAACAAAATATAAGGCGTTAAATTTGATATTGGACTCGGGAATTAAGTTTTTCATTATAGTGAAGACAGCTTTTCTTCTTCTTTCTTTTTTAAATTACAATAGATTTGATGATAGACGATGATACCCTCCTAAACTTAATTATATAGTTAGGCAAAGTGCGGCGTTAAGTTCCGCAACCTAATGCAAAAAAAATTGGAATTGAATACAAACGAAATTGAATTTTCATTGAACATATTTGGCGTTACTTAGTCACTGTACATACATGGACAAAAATATTTTTGCCGTATTGAACCTGCACTTACCTCTATATGTGAGGCTCTAAGTTACTATAATATAGTCCACTCTCTACATAAAGGCAAGTAGCGCCCTAGAAGAGGATAACTTTATAACAAATTTTGTCGAAATTGCCAACCGACATTTTGATAGATTGGTGCGGCAGTGTTGGCTATTGATTTTGTAGTTTAGCTATCGCAAGTGTCTTCTGTAGCTTGACGGCTTGAAGGGATTTCCTTAAATATATCTGTAAATGAGGAGTGGTCGGTCTCTAGCTTCTCTCTATGCATACCCTGTTTTACAAAGGAGGGCTAAAAAAATTTTGTTATATTAATAAAAATCTGCAAAATCGGAAAGGATGCGCGCTTGGGTCTCACTAGGGGAATAAATTATTTTAATTTCGTCGTTCTGGTATCAAAACAAAGCGCGGCGTTAAGTTTCGCCACGCAATATCTTGAATTTCAGTGGTGCGTGGGGATCTGACACTAGGTCTTAACTAGGTACCCGCATACAGCGTGAAGCTATTAATAAATAAATTGTTCCATCCATATACCGCACTGCGCCACTACGGTGTAAGATTATACGAGATAACGTGCTATAGGTATTATGTTTTACGCTTATCACGTTCAATAAAAAAATTTAATTGATGTAAAACATTAAGTCAACTGACTTCCTTTGCGTGGACTGTGAAACATAAAATCCCGTTACTTATCGTTTCTGTAGGAATTTCGTGAAATTCTCTCATAGAGCTCCCCTATACCGCCACATTGCTAAATTTCAGCGTTCTACGCCGCCTAGTTCAGGCTGTGCGATGTCCTTTCAGCCACTTTTTGATAACAATGAAGGAAATCAGCTTCACGCTGTATCCCGCACACGGCAGGGTAGGCAGACGAATTCTGGAAACATTGCGTGTTGAGTGGCAGAACTCAACGCCGCGCTTAGCCTCGACACCAGAGTGAAGAAATGGAAATATAAATTTAAGTAAATTATGTAATTTAAGTAAATTATGGAAATATAAATAACACAACCAGTTGGTTTTGCAGTCACACTTCGTACCGCTGCGCCACGATTGGCCTGAAATGAAGGAAATATTGTTATAAATAATTTTTAATGATATTGGGTTCAAATTAAACTAAAAAAATTAAAGGGCTAGTTTTTTTTACTAAAAAAATAGGTGAAAAAAGTAGAAGTGTTCATATACGTATGAAAGTCTTGCATTCTGTGACGGTAAACCAGACGGTTATGGGTTCGATTCCCGCTTGGGTCGTCTATATTCAACTATTTGTATAGGTAACAGTACTAAAACATAATTTTCATTGGTGATACAAAATTGATATTCACAACACGTTATATCGTGAATGCAGCAAGGCTTTACGTATAGAATATTTAGTTTCAAATAATTTTGTATGGCAACATTGTAGTGTGTATTTCGAATATTTATTTATGAAATTTTGGTTGACAATGCAGCTTGTGGCCGTTGTCGTGCAGCGGCACAGCATCTCATTTGACTGCTGCGGGTCTGGGACGGTTGCGGGTTCGTACCATTCGGGAGAATGAATTATTTTATTGCTTTGTTCTTGTTACAAGACAAACAGTGGCGTTGAGTGCTTCCACTTAACCCGCAATTTTGAAAGTTAGGCGAAAAATGAGATACGTAGTTTCTGTACACTAGATTTCCTCTAGCTACCGTCATATTTGCGAGAAACAGCGTAAAGTTAAATAATATATAAAAAAATACATCCAAATTGAAAGATTCATGTTTTGCGACACATTTCCTATGGGACCTAAAAGATATGGATAAAAGAAAAATTGTATACACTTTACATTTCAATTTTCTATAAAAATTGTGTTTCGTATAAATTGTCTGTCTACATGTTAATACAAGAAACAAAACAAATGTACCCCTTTTTATAAAATTTGGGCAAACGGAGAACTATGCATACTATATTATTTGTAATTAATATATGAAGTTCATAGAATAAAACATAACACATCTAAGATATTTTTAACATTTTTAAAGTCTTGTTCCACACTAAGAAAAATATATACTTATTTAGAAAAAGTATAAAAAAAATTGAGTTTGAGATACACGTGGCTATGGTAACGCGTATTGTACGCATTAAAAGGTTCTCTAAATCTAGTAGCAATATTATACCTGATTGATTAATATTGAAGTCGGAACCCGAGGTTCGAGACCGACAGGGGACGCCCTTACCGCCGTCGATATCCTCACAAGCAGCCACATAGTGCTTGCAAATTTTTCAGGTACAATTTACCCTTTCCTATCCACCGGTGTTGCTATAAATAAAAATATTAGAACATCAAATTCGAAAAAAAAAGAATCACTTTGCATATATATTAGTGAAACTGCATGAAAATTCGCAGCGTGTTTTAAAATAATTGAAGCATATATGTTTAAGTAATTTTATTTTGAGCTGTTTAATAATTTATGTGTATTTTTTGCTAGTTATAAAAAAATGTTTACAAGGGCACTATGGAAATGTAAATATTTATTAAACGTATTCGTACATACCTAGCGACTAGCGAGCACTGACCCAAATTTATTTCATTTCCAACATAAATACAAAACCTTTGGGAATTCATGTCCTATCATAGTTACTGCAATAATTTCACATACAACTAGCTTTTACGTACCGCTTCGACCGCATGGCCGAAGAAAAAATAAGTAAGAGTTATAAGGGTACTTCCTGAGATTATCGCGTTCAAACTAACAAACTCTTCAACAAACCTAGAAAGAGCTAGGACTAGGATCCCGGATCCACGGAGATCTAACCAGCAATCATCAAGCGTTTTCCTACATAGCAAGGGATGCAGAGGGAACCTAGTGCTGAGACATAGTAACATCGTGTATTATGAATAGCAGATCTTAACGCCGTGCGTCGCCTATCATAGGCAGCGCAGGTAGAGGAAATTATAAAAATTAAAACAATCATTTCTTCCGATTCTATATTAATTGAAATAAAAACAATGTTAATATTATATGTTTCATTAATTTCTTTTTTATATTGCATTTTAAACTGAGCCTTCTATCTGTCAGATACTTAACAAGCACTGACATTATGCCAAAAAAACTGTATACAATAAAAAAAAATGGTATTTAAGCTGTTTCATTTAGGTTATCTCAATTTTTCCTTTGCATTATGAAATGAAATGCTGTTGTTTATTTTGTTTTTCCTTTTTACTACAACAAGAGGATTACTGCATACGGTTTGAAATGCACTTTTGTATGAATATATAAATTAATTTCATTACGTGAAAAGTCTCGTTTCTTTTAGTTTTTATATGTAGAAGGCTAGGTTTTTTTTTATTTTCACAATTTCTTTTGTTTCTTATTAGAGATATTATCAATCTATATAGTCATTTTTTGAGTTTCATATATACAAAGAACGTACAATACAAAGAAGGGGGCAGAAAAAAGCTAATGTGAAGACATTTAGTTCTTTTTCATTCACATCTCCCAGATACTGCGTGTAAAATTGCGGAAATCGACACCGTCTTTTAACGCATCGTGTGTATGTATAAGATTTCAGTTAACTTCTCCCGAGTATCGAACCTAGAACAATTATGTATATTGTCAAACATACCTATACGTATAGGTAGAAAATGTCATATATCAAAGTCCATTTCCGCCATTACTATTAGCTGCAAACTGAAGTTTAACTAGTCAGCAAATAGTTAAACTACAGTATTAAATCAAGTACGTAACTAAGAAACTTTGTCTGATATGGCGCTCCTCCTGGCGATGGGGCGAATATTGAAATTGTGATGAAAATTATATTGAGTTAGCGTTAGACTCGTGACTTCGCTTACTTTGGATATAGGATTAGAAATATTTCGTTGTATCCAATTTTAGTTAATAATCAGCTTCACGTTGTATCCCGCACACTGCAGGGTAGGCAGAGGGAACTTTGTGTTAAGAACTTAAGACACCCCGTTCCCCATTTTCTTTTCAGTCGGTTTGCAGTCACACTTTGTGCTCCTGCGCCACGACTGGCCACAGACTGAGTCTGGTCCAATTTACGTTGGTGCTTAATATTATTTATTTACTCGTTCAGGATACCAACAAGGACAGTATTAACAAGTTTCAATAACTTAAAAAATCTGATCATATGTGAATCGGGCTCGCCCACTGTAGATTCCGTATAAAAATAGGAGGTCTCGAGCTTTTTCTGAAATTCAAGCTTGGCTTAGCCAGAGCCCTTTCATCTGATATCTCACTCGAACTTTCAAACCTATTATTTTTTAGGATTTAACTACAAATGGATAGAATTCCGATTTTTTCCTGAACTAGCATTATTATTAATTTTGATTCCTTTTATGGTATCGAAATACGCGTTTTTTGCGATAGAAGCGGCCATATCTTTTTTAAGTAAAATAAAATAAAAATATCCTATTTCCAAATACGATATTTTCAGAAAATCATGGAGCCGTTGATTTGAGTATATGATATGGTCATATATATATATTTCAAGTCGCTATAAACAGACATATAGACAGAAAGACTGACAACTAAAGATCGTTGTCAGTTGAACAAGGGTTCTTTTCTTAAAAGGCACAAAATGTAAATTACAGCCGCAATTATAGGTGTAGAGGGAATCTAGTCTTCAATATATATAGGCCTCCATGCCTTTGATAGGCGAAGCACGGTGTTGATTTCTGCCACACAATAAAACATTATTGAGTGGCAGAAAGCATAGTGTATAATTGAGTGGTAGAATTCAACGCCGTCCTTCGCCTGTCAGAGGCTGGGTGACCTGGGAACACTAGGTTCCCAGGTTTTCTTTGCCTACTGTGCTACGTGCGAGATATATCGTGAAGTTTAAAAAAAATCCTAACTGGGCTCTCTCGACCTACCCTACCATAGCAAAAAATACAAGTAGGATACTAAAAGCGCTCCACGATTTCATTGTAAGCCATTCGAGGTTCGTTCAAACGGCCGTTACGTCACAGAACTGCTACACATAGGAAATCGGATGCAAATATCTTTCACGCGGAACTTGGTATTTAACGTTCAGTTATAGGGAATTATGTTAAGTAACTCCGTTCCCCTTACATTATTAAATTAAGGTTACATTGCGTGTTGACAAGCGAAACTCTACACAGCGCTATGTCTTGTTACCAGAGGGAAATAGGGAAAACAAATACAATCATTCCTAATTGCACACAGACAACGCCACGGCACCACGAATCTATTCATGTATTTTCAATTAGAATAAATAAACCAGCTTAATAAATAAAACAATAAATCAGCTTCAGCGTGAAGCTAGCATCCCGCATACAGTAGGGTAGACAGAGGGTAACTTATTAAAGACACTCCACTCCGTTTGTCACTTTCTGCTGAAATTTTCGAGGCACTGCCGGGAGGCGGGACTCAACACCGGCCTTTTGCCTTGGTGCTGGGCGGAGAAGTTACAGACACCGCTTGCCCCCGCACCACGACGGCCTCGAATAAACTATAATAGAAAATATATTAAAAAACTAACCAATAATGACTAATCTCTCTCTAAATGCGAAACGCGAAAATAATAACTCGCTATAAAGGCTTTTTACGATATTAAAGTGTTTTTCCAACTTTCATATTAGCCGTTGCCAGTCAGGTCAGTAAGCTGACACACCGTGTTCCAGTTCTTAAACAATTTCCGCTTCGAATTTGATTTTTGGTGTCGAAGCGAAGCGTTGCGTTGCCTTCCCATTATCATTTTAGTGGACTTGTTAGGTTATGTGAAATAGGATATAATATTCGTGCGTGTCGTGGGTTCGATTTTCAATCGGGTGAGTTTAATTTTTTCTTTTCTTGGTTTTGGTGACATGATAAAGCTCTGCATTGAGTTGTACCACTAGACGCACTATGTCTCGAAATTTGAGTGGCAAGTGGGGAATGGAGTGTCTTGACACTAGGTTTCATATGCGGGAAACAGCGGGAAAATAAGAATCATAAGCTTATCATTTTCGGATTTATTTCAAAGAATTTGTCAATAAGTAGTAAGTAAGTGAAGATATTCTAGTGTTACACATCTTACTATTTTTTGCGTAAACAGATTGATACTGCCTTTTAAGTTTCATTTTTCTTTCTTTTTCTATTGTTCATGAAAACAAAAATGCTCCAATATTTCACTTCTCCTATCCACTCCGTCGAATCGAAAAATATTTTGTTATTTTCCATTGAACATTTATTTTTTGCCTTTCAATCGCAATATGTTTTAAAACACGAGAACATATAACTAACTAATGGAGGGTTTTTTTTGTATATTTTTTATTCTTCGTTATTATTTATTGGAACTACATCAATAGCCTTTCTATTGATGTAGTTCCAAGAAGGTGTCTGTCATTGTTGATTAAAGTGACCAGCAAGCAAGGCAGAGGGAACCTAATATTAAGACACTCCGTTTCCCACCTGCCGCCTAATTTACGACAACGTGTGTTGCGTGGTGGAACTCGACTTCGTGATTTGTCTTGTTACCAGAGTGAACAAAATAAATAATTCATTTCTTCGAGTGGAAAAATAACCAACGACCGTCGGGCTTAATATCACTATCTTTCATAACTACATTTTCCCTCAATTACGAACAGACAGAATTTAGAAAAAGGTCGTTCCGCTATCCACTCGCCATCGAAAAACAGAAAAAACACTTGCGCAAAATAAAAAAAATACTTAAATGACCCCAATAACAAACGACATCTATATACAAAAAATAAGAAAATATCAAATTTTCAGATTTTTCACTCATTCAAGTGGGCTTACAAATATGTACATCATACACATAAAAGGAAAGCTGCTTTACACGTTCAATTTGTACGGAGCATCGCCTCATTCTGTCCCACGAACTAATTAGTACTTGCTTTACTAAAGAGAAACGCTTTGAGAGCGAAACGCGGGCTTAAATAATATTAGTTCATTCGCGTAGCCTGCGGGCTCTATAGATAGCCCTTATTGATAAATAGACTATTCAATACATAAGTTTTCAATTTGAATTCGTAGTTCCGTAGATTACAGCGTTTGGTCGAACAAATTCTTCGATTTTGTAATATAAATCAGCTTCACCCCGTATCCCGTTCTCCGTTCTCCTTTTCCGCCGAATTCTAGAGGCATTGGGTTTTTATTATTATGTTATGTTAATGTTGAGAACTCAAACCAAAGTGTGAGAATCGAACCCACACCGTTTACTGTCACACACTTGTGCCCCTGCGCCACGACAATATAAGAACTCTCCTTTCTACACTTATAGATTTTTTCTGACAATGATAGAAGTACATGTATATGTGGAGAGGAGTGTAGTGGAGTGGAATCAAGCAAGTTTTGAATCTACAACAATCGAATTCATTTTTAATTGCCGTAACCGCAATTACAATATCAATTTTACTGGCCAGTCGTGGCGCAGGGGCACAAAATGTGACTGTAAAATTGACTAGTTTTGGGTTCGATCCCCACTCGATGAAAATGAAATATTTACTTACATTTATATTTTCATTTCTTCGCTCTGCGACACCGGAGCGAAGAAATGAAAATGAAACCAAGCAAAAGGGCAGCCTTGAGTTTCGCCACTCAACACGCAATGTCCCAGAAGTTAGCGGAAAGTTGGGATTGGAGTGTCCTAACACTAGGTTCCCTCTGCCTACCCTGCTGTGGGCGGAACTCAACGCCACGCTTTGTCTCGACACCAGAATGAAGAAATGAAAATATAATGAATAATGTAAGTAAATATTTTATTTCCTCGAGTGGGGATCGAACCCACTTCCAGTCAATTTTGCAATCACACCTTGTGCCCCTGCGCCACGACTGACCTCAATATAGAATATATCCTATATTAGTATATATCCAGATAGATTCCATTAACTCAGCCTTTGATACAAACACGTACGTTCCAGCTTTATAGGCCTTATATGTGGTAAAGTTATCGTTATCCTACTCTGGAGAAGGTAGCAGAGGGTAATGTGATTAGTGTTCACATGCATACATACGTTGAGGCCGTCGTGGAGAAAATAGTGTCTGGCTGTAAATGCGATTATTGTAAGTTTTATCGAACGAGCGATTTTATTTAAATTATTTTTAATTTTTCATTAGGTTCCTATGTTTCCGCTAACTACCCTACTACGTGATACAGCGTGAAGCTATGTATAAAGAATACAGCAATTGCTAATTATTATTATTGTAATGGAAAGTTTTACCAGTTATTATTATCCAATAAGAAATAAAAAGGATATTTAATAAAACACCATATTTAAAAAACAAAAATGA